>CAIGRB010096735.1:97490-140888 GCA_903798255.1 Fraxinus quadrangulata | reverse complement strand
TTTTAATGAGGCAGCATTTATCTTTAATACTCCAAAATAACTGTACTCTTTTTCCTTCGTTTGTTCTTTTTGTCCCATTGGGTTTTTATCAAACAAGATTTTAACGAGACAGATATTTTGTAATGCGTCATTCAAGAGGGAGTATTGTAAAAGGAAAGTAAATTAGGGTTTAATGTGAATGACGCTTGTACCTCCGCAGCCCTAGAAATTATTACTATTGTATCCCCGATTCTTATCTATAAATATAGGACTTTGGTTCTTAATAACATACACACAAGTCTATTGACTTCTCTTATTCTCTATTTTATAACATTATCAATGTGTTTTGGTTTGGATGCGATTTTCAAAAGTTACATATAATGGTTTTTGACAATTTAAAATTCATTGGAAAGCTCGTGATATGATCTCACTGAAAATGTTTCATGCAAATTTTTTTTGATAATCTTATTTTGTTGAAACAAATAAAGATAGGATTTTGATCAATTCAACAGATGTCGGCATCCATTTTTTTCTGCACAAAATGTAGTACTTGGACGTTTAGGGATGGCTAAGTGGAAAAATTCAGCTTTTATAAAAGTTCATGTGAAGACAATTTTGGACTTGGTAAATTGGAAGGATGTGTTTTAATGACGTCTTTAAAGTAAGGGAAATTTGACATGCTAGAGTGAAATTATAGTCATGATAAAATGGGCGGTGCATTATTTTCAAGGTAAGTACTAGATATAACAATTTTAGAGGCATGTTTGTTTAGAGAAAATTGTGTAATAGTTTAACATAAGATATAAATTTTCTCTAACCAAACATGTCTCTAAAATTGTTCAACGTATGATATATATTTTCAAGCGATATAGTAGCATGTTAATTTTTCTACATTAAATTTGACGTGAATTTAAATCTCATGGAAATAATAATTATGCTGCCACATGCTTAGATAATTTTTTAGTTGATAGTGTTAATAATAATAAATATTTTAATGAATAAGCCAAGCCGTGAACATAAATTTATTTTGCGATTTCAAGTGTCCATTAAGATATCCCTGATGAATCTTTAGCACGCTTACATGAAAGTATTTGAGATAAATTTCAATATTGAATTGCCCATTTTAAAGTTTTTAGCACGACAAAGTTTAATTCCCAAATTTTCAAAAGATTTGAAAATTCTTTAAAAGATTTGTACAACAAGGGATGAAAAGGCCCTATTTCAGTTTAAGTCTTGTTACAACACTGGTCCGTGTGTGGCCAAGGTTCGTATGTGGCCTGAGTCCATGTGTGGCTCTCAGTTTTTTTGCTAACGAATTCGTGCATGGCTCAAAGACTATTTTTAGCACTCAGTGTACAAAAGCTCTTTAAAGAATTGATACCTAAATGATAAAAATGAAATTATGTGCAATACCACACAAAAATAGCAATGAATACTTCAATTTTATTTATTTCGTCTTCAAGAGGAATTCCAAAGTAGTTTGAAATGATAGACTCACCTATTTTCAGTTCTTGATCTCGAATGTAAGTCGAGAAGTGGGCAAGACCTTTGACGTATATCGGGGGAGTAGTTGTACTCTTTTTCCTTCGCTTAAGTTTTATCCCACTGGATTTTCCTAGCAAGGTTTTAATGAAGCAACATTTATCTTTAATACTCCAAAATAACTGTACTCTTTTTCCTTAGTTTTGATTTTTTTGTCCCATTGAATTTTCATCAAATAAAGTTTTAACGAGACATATATTTTGTAATGCGTCATTCAAGGGAAAGTGTTGTAAATGGTAAGTTATTGATGAGTGACAATTGTACCCCTACAATCTTAGATATTATTATCATAGAGAGACGCAGGAAGAAAAATCAAGTTTTTGCAACTTCAATTTGGAAAATTAATCACGTTTTATCAATTTTTAATGATGTCGTTTTATTTTTACGTGTTTAATTTCGACATTATGCTAGGCTAGAATTTTACATTACTAAGATATAGATGAACCCTTGTTTTGAAATTTTTAATATTAATTAATTATTTTGACGACTACTATTTTTTTTCTTGAATATTCATTATTGTTTTCAACGACTTTTCAATTAATTAGCTACTTATTAAAATTATTTATTAGAATCTATTATTATTGAGAGAGATAATAGATTTTTAGCTAAAAATAATAAATATTGTAAAATTCGATTGGGGATAGAGATATTCCTATATGCTTTACGTGATTTTTATAGGGGTTCTAGATCGTTTAATACATTTAACATATTCGCATATTTTATCTAGAGATAGGAATGTCACATGAGGTGAATAAATTTGATAAGTATCGAGAGGTTTTCAATTACATTAGGAACATTGACCAACAAGAATGACTACAATTGGTCACTTTAATTTGTTGTGCTAAAAATTGATTAACAATGAGAATTTGACATCTTAGCAATGCTTTTACATATTTAAAAAAATCAATTAAATTGCTTTCTAATTTAATCAATAATTTACATATTAGTATAGAAAACTCAAAACATATTTATTATTCGATTAAAGTTGCTATTAATTTGAACTTGATTGAATACTTAGTCATCGTGGGTTCGACACACTACTATATTACTTATTAACGATTCCGTTCACTTGCAAAAAATCAAACGAATTTGCATATAATAAAACTTCATATGAAGAAAAGTTTGGACTTGGAGGATTGGAAGGATGAGTATAAATGACGTGTTTAAAGTAAGTGGAATCTGACATGCTAGAGCGAAATTTTAGTGGATAAAATGGGTGGTGCATTATTTTCAAGGTAAGTGAAGACAAGAAGTTAAATTGGACAATTTTAGATACGTTTTGGTTAGATAAAATTGTGTAATACTTTAACGTATGATATAAATTTTCGAATGATATAGAATCATGTTTAACGGTTCTACATTAAGTTTGACGTGAATTTAAATATAATTGAAATAATAATTAGATTACGATGTAAATAGTATGCTTGTATAAATTTTTAGACGATAGTGTTAGTAAGAAATATTTTAACAAAAAAGTCGTGAACATAAATTTATTTTATGATGTCAAGTGTCTTGAAATGGTGCGATTAATTTTTGTAGCGTTCTATTTATGCAAAAATATTTTTTTTTGCATTCATAATTATACTACTAATTGATAGTATAGTTTAATAAATTATGTTCAAAGCACAACCGTCCAAATTATCCCGTGTTATCTTTCAAGTTTCAATTTTGCACAAGTTCTTCAAAATTTCTCTTTCGGCATAAGTGTTTACTTTTATACAATCTTTGTTTAAGGTACATTCTTAACTTTTGCGATTCATGAAACGTGATTTAAATAATAATCTTCTATACTTGTTTACTTAGGGTGTTCTTTGGAAATTATGTTGATTCATGTTTAAGGAAATGAAACTTTAACATGCTTGTATGAAAGTATTTGAGATTTATTTCAATATTGAATTGCCTACTTTAAAGCTTTTAGCACGACAAAGTTTGATTCCTAAATTTTAAAAAGATTAGAAATTCTTTAAAAGATTTGTACATCAAGGGATGAAAGTGGCCCTATTTCAGTTAAGTCTTGTAGTAACTGTTGGCTGGTTCATGTGTGGCTCGAGTTTGTGTGTGATTTATTTTGCCAACGGATCCATGCATTGCAAAGACTAGTTTGAACGCTTGGTGTACAAAAACTCTTTAAAGAATTGACGCCTAAAAGATAAAAATGAAATTATGTGCAATATCACACGAGCACCAATCTCACTAAATGTTAATATACATAGTCGTATCACGACTTTCATTTCGTATACTGGAGTGTGAGATTTTTGAGATGGTGGTATGCAAGTGGAGATTGTCTGATGATGGCAGATAATATTTTCGTATTATTGAAATTGATGTTTGGTCCTACTACTCGAACCACCCTGGTTTGTACAATTTTATAAAGACCAAGAGAGTGATCTGAGTACTATGATGCAGAAAGACTTGCGTACAAATGGACTGTAGTACACAAATAGTAGATGACTTTGACCAAACTACTTTTAGTACTTGTGCAATTTTACATTTTTCTAAATTAATACTTTTTGTTATGTGTTACTTTCAAGTCACGATCTTTTGTAGAAGTTTTATCCCGTGTTTGTGTACTTATAAAGAGTGCTATATTTGTAATATTTGCATGGTTGGATGCACTATTGAGGCTGTATAAATATAGCCACCCAGTTGCACATGTTTTGTGAAAATATATTTACAAGTTTGGTCAATACTTGAACACAGGAGCTTGTCAGTCGTTTATGATTATATGGTTATATTAATAATTCAGGCTGTACATTTTTTTTAATGTTGCGAGTTGTGAGTGTATATTGTAATTCAATTTCGACTTATTGCAATGTACGTTAAGGGTGAGTTTCATTGTATGTATAGAACTTGCAAGGAAAGAAAATAAGTTCTAGAAAATTGTCAATTAAATGTGTTTGATTGGTTTAATTTTCAATCTAGAAAACGTTGTACTTTTTCATCTTTTATTGGTGGATAGATGAGAAAGATGGGGATATATGAAAGAGATAAAGAGAGTAAATTTTTGGGAAGTGTGAATTGCATGGAAAATGTTTTATTTTTCCTTATTTTTAAAGAAAATATGATCACATGACCAATTATTGAAAAATATTTTTCATGGAAAAAATGATAATCAAATCCCAAAAGTAAGAACTTGAGTGATAAAATGAGATTTTTCATGGAAAATAAAGCTAATCAAACAACCTAAATGTTGAGATTTTTTGTGGCTGTTGATACCGAATTTACTTTAAAATTCATGTTTTATGAATGCTGGTTTTTTTTCGTAGTTAGTTTATTTAATTTTAGAGGGGAGATAATACCATTTTTTTTTTCGGATATTGGTTGTTGACTCTAATATTTTAGAAAGACTATAGTCCTATAAAACTACTGCAATATTTTAAATCGATTGCTTTTCACATAAACGACTGGAGTCTATTAAAATGACTGCATTGCAATCGTTTAAAAGACTGTAGTCTTTTTGTTAAGAAAAGGCTTGAGTCTTTTAAAATGAATGCAGACATTTTTTTTACTTCAATCGTTTCGAAAACGACTTCAATTATTTCGAAAAATGACTGAAAGTATTTTGAAAGACTTGCAATCATTTTTCTTTCAATTTGTAATTGAATTTAGTATCTATTTCTCTGACAGTCAATTATTTCATTTGAAAATGTATAGAAAGACGAACTTTGTTATATATAATTCATCGTGCTCCATTACACACCGTCCAAGTATCGTAATTGATTTTTAAGTATACAACTCACAATTGATTTCAATAAATTATATAATGAAAGACAAGATCTCCATCAAACTTGTAACCTTTTTATACCGTGTTTGATTTTAATATATTTTGTTTAACAACGTATTGAAAGACGAACTTTGTTAAATACAATTCATTGTGCTCCATGATAAGTGTATTTTATACATTTATTCCAACATTAACACATGACATTTCGTTGTTCTCTTGATAAATCATAACTTAATCTTACAAGTAATGAAAGGAAAAATTTGACCATTGAAGGTCATGAATTAAAACAACTTGTGAATTTTCAATGTTTTACATAATTCTTCACACACGCACATTAGTTTTGCATTGGAAAATTACATATTAATTTTGGTAATGTGACCTTGAAATTGTTTATAAATTAATACAATTATTGCAATCTTGAAACAAAATGATAGGTTATCTTTACACGAGAGTATGTGCCACTTATCTCATTCTCTCAATGGCTTCGAAAACGACCACAAAGGGAAAAAATTTAGGTAATTACTACGTAGCGGGGAGCAACTTCTAGAAATCATAGCTAAGAGACATGTAGTAATGAATGAAATGTACCTTCTACAGATGAGAAGCATGCGGATTGATATGAAAAATCAGCAAAAATAATTTTAGATCATAATTCAAATAGTCCACAGGTTAAAGCAACCGTTCTTATCGAGATAGATTTACCTCTTGTCCCATTTTTTTCAAAGACTGCAAAATAAGAAACTCGAAAAATAATTTGCAAAATTCTTGGACATATTCAAAATGCTTCATGTCAATATCCCGTTATTTGAAGTCATATTGCAAATATTGAGCTATGCAAAATTTTTAAAGGAGATAATGTCAAAGAAGAGGAAGCTCACTGAATTTGATACCATCAACCTAAATGAGGAGTGTAGTACAATCAGGCAAAACAAATTATATCCTAAACTAAAAGATCCAGGGAGTCTCAAAATACCTTGATTAAAAGGAATTGATTTTACTTTTAGTTGCTTATGTGATTCTGGAGCAAGTATATATTTAATGTCTTTTTCTTTTTACAGAAATTTAGATTTGAAAGAGCTGAGTGATACAATTATCTCCCTTCATCTAGTGGACAAATCAATCAAATATCCCGTGGAGTGGTTGAGAACATGCTCATTAAAGTGGACAAGTTCATATTCTTAGTAGACTTCGTTGTCTTAGACATAGAAGAACCATAGGATGCATCACTGCTAATATTGGGTCAATCTTTCCTATCAAAAAATCGAGCTTTCATGGACTTTGAAGCAAGTGAACTGACCTTGAAGGTGGGTAATGAGCAAGAGAAGTTCGAAATCTACACCACTGTCGAGAAACCATCCCATGAAGAGAATACACAAAAGTTTAAGAAGGAATAAGTGATAGCATTTAAAAGTGCTAATACAAAAAAAGAGTTGGTGGAAAATTTGAGAACCCTAGGATGAAAAATGAGATCTTCAAGCATAGAGAATCAAATAAAGGATTGGCAATACTGAACATTGTGATCAAAGTTTTGTCGGTGAAGTCTACTTTTAGCTATCACGATTAACTCCTCCATAAAGTCTAGTTGAAGACTTTAAATCAAGTGCTTATTCGGAGGTAACTCAATTTCATACCCTTTTTATTTATTATGCTTTATATATTTGCATTGCATGTAGTTATTAGGTTGCATTAATTTTAAACATTTTTTAATTTAAATAAAAGTCTGCATCAAATCTAGATAAAGAAAAGAATATATTTTGTGTTAAGAACGGTAGAAAAAGAACGTGGCATGTTTTTTCCTGTCTCATAATAAATGTAGTTTCTACACTTATTTGGGGACCTAAATAATGATATTTTGTAATTCTTTGGATTGATTAGTGCCTAATTTTTTATTTATTACTTTTATTAGTAAAAACTCATCTTTGGATGAAGAACTGGAAAAAAAGAACGGAAAACGACTAAAATGAAGCGAATTCAAAGTTCGGAGACTAAAGTGCAAATACTCAAAAGTTGTATCGAACCTCAAGATGAATATTTGATAGTGCTATGGGTTAATTGGATGAGGAAAAAGTCAAAGTTATGAACATAAACTTTCAGCCAAAAAAGTTATGCTTCAAATTTTCAGTTTTAGTTGGAGATCCATTTTTGGCATATCAAATGTTTGAATTGGAAAAATGATCGTGAAGATTTATATCCATTTGAGTTATCTTTCCAATGCATTTAGAATTACCTCAATTGGGTATGGAGAGAGAAAAATATGACCAAAATACTGAAAATTGTCAGACCAAAAAAAAAAATTATACTATACGAACGCATAATTAAAACTTGATGTGGCTGCAACTATACCTCTAGGACAATTTTTGTCCTTTGATGATCCTTTTATGCCGCCGCATAGTTAAACCAGATGCGAAAAAGTTTTGTTTCCTATTTTCATTTAAATCCTTGTTGTAACAATATTTTTGGCATCTATATAAACCTAAACTCGACCAGAATTAGGTGAAGACCTCTCTAGACCTAAAATTCATATATTTTACATATTTTGAAGACGAAGAACGATGTCAATTCATCAATTAAAGGTGGATTTTCACAAGATTATTGAAGATTACTCATCAATTTTCAAGATTTCCTTCAAGAAAGTGGTTTCTCCACTTTCGTGCATCATTTCTTGATCCGGGCGATGTTATTCCATATTTTCTTGTGTAATTCAATATTAAGGATGATTAACAAAGTTTTTTATATTGTATTGGATGATTGAGGAACCATATCTTTGTTTATTTCAATTTAAGAATTTAATTAAGGTATTTTTTGTTATTTCTTGATTGGTTTTGCATTCCATTGCACTGTTTAATTGTTTGACCATTAATTGAATAGTTAGTTACTTGTTGTAGTGTAGGAATACTCAAAATAAGTTTAGAATGCTATAAAATCAACACACAGACAGTAGGTATTAGGAATAATTTCTATGGCATGTGGAATCATGTAGATAAGCTAAACTAATTGCATGATTTTCATATGAATTCGAACTAGTAATATGATTGGGTCATGTTAATCATAGGTTGGTATATCTTGGACAAGAGCATTTAACATATTAGTGTTGTCGGTTATAAAAAATGGATAAAATTAACTATATTATTAATTGAAAATTGAAATTGATAGAAATAGGGGGAATCATGAATCTAATACAAGCATTCACATTTGATAAAATCACAATTTACTTGCTTTAGATTAGAAGTGGCTGAGCGATAGGGAAGTCCAGTGGAAAATAGCTGGTATACATAATGTGGACGCAATGACGTTGGCAACACATATGGAGGCAGTAACGAGAAAGCCTGACAATTTGACCCATTCCGTGAATTGGTACAAACTCCAGTTTCAGTGTATGCCGGTTGTGGGGCAGACCACAACACTGCAAGCTCCTATTAGGCTTCTACTCACATAGGTTAGCCAACAAAGGTTAGTTATGTACAAAACTTCTAGAAGCAGTGGAACTACCCCAATAATTACCATCAAGACGGGAAAAAGCAGCAAAACTTCTCATGGGCTAACAAACCACAGGGTACCTTGCCAAGCGACATAGAGAACAATCCATGGGAGCAGGTACTAACAGTTGAGGCGGTGAGTTTTGAATCTAAAGAGTCATCATCATTCATCCCCACCACTCAAATTCAGGCCATCAACACTAGAAGTAGGGTTCAGCTACCAGAAATTACTATAAGAAAGAACGAGACTAAGGGTACTCAGGTATCTACAAAGGGCAAGGAACAAGTGGAGTATTCTGAAGGATCAACAGAGAAGGATCAGCAAATACCTTCTAACTGTCCACATGTTGAGGTAACAGTTCCTATCAAAACACTTACACAATCAATCCCATTTCCTCGAAGGTTGAAAAATACCAAGCTAGAGAAGTGGTTCACAAGAAGTCCTCAAAAATCTGCATGTCAACGTCCTTTTCATTGATAGATAATTCAAATCCCAAACTAATCTAAGTTCTTGAAAGAGATGTTGACTAAAAAGAGGACGATGCCCAAGTACAAAACAATAGCTTTATCTGAAAAGTGTAGCGCGATCATTCAGTGCAGGATCCCTCCCAAACTTAAAGATTCGGGGAGTTTAACTCTACTTTGCTCCATAGGAAATTTACATGATATAAATTATTTCATTAATTCAGGAGCAAGTATTAATTTAATTCCTAGCCTCTTTATAGGAAACTAGGATTAGGAGATCCTAAGGCGGCATCTATTGTCCTTCAGCAGTGGACCGATTATTGAAGCACCCTATGGAATAGTAGAAGACATGTTTCTCAAGGAGGGGGAGTTCATTTTTTCAGCTGACTTCATCATCCTGGACATAGAAGATGGACATCAGATACCAATAATCCTGGGAAGACCATTCTTGTCTACAATCCGAGTCTTGCTTAATTTTGATACTAATGAAATAGTCCTAATGGTGAAGGATAAGCAGTAGAGCTTCATCATGGAGAATCCAATCAAGCAACCCTCCCACTTTGAGGATTGCCAATGATAAATCATTGGGAGAGTTACAAAGTTAGGCCAGACGCATAAGGATTTATTGGTGAGGACATCAATGAAAACATGATTGTTTGGATACTCAAGGATAAATCGAGGAAGTGCAATGACTGTATCAAATGAAAGGCTGAGAACTCTATTTTCAAGCCACCAGAAGAGACTAGAAATAACACGAGTCAAGTTAAGGACTTTAAAAACAAGTGCTTATTTGGAGGTAACACAATCTTTCTTCCCTTTTATTTATTATGCTTTCTATCATAGGATAATTTAGGTTAGTTATTAGTTATAGTTAGGGAATCATCATCCTCATCCCGGCTTCCCTTAGATCTTTTAGAAATTTGTTGGTTTACCAGATGTTTGAGTTACGTAACACTTGTTTCAAGTTTTTTAGCCTCAATGCTTATTTGACTCTTTGTGCAAGAAAATGACATTGTGAAACATTTAAACTAACATTAACCAAGGAGACAATAAGAGTAACAGGACAAGGTAGCCATTGGATTTTACGCCATATCATGGGAGTATTTTCTTCATTTTCTTCCTCACTCCTTTATATGTGGACTTAGGATTTAATACATTGAGGATAATGTTTAGTCTAAGTTTGAGGGTGAAAAACATGAGTTTTCTTTTGTTTTTGTTGTTTTTATTGCTTTAACATATATAGAAAGTACAAATTTTTTTGAGAATTTTGAAAAATTCCAAAAGTATTTTCTTTTTTGTGTGCTTGCATGAGTTAGTTAGCATGGCTAGCAATGAGAAATATATTGAATTATAAATGGTGAATATGTTTCATGTTTAGTTAATTTTTTCTTTTCCATGTAAAATTTAACATATATTGAGCACATGAATTAAGTTAAGTATCGTGCATGAATGAGTTGATTTCATAGTTGGATATGTTGAAATAGTGGACCATTGATGATAAACTCAAAATCACCATATTTTACATCTTTAGACCAAATTTAGAATAGTTTTGAGGGATTTTACTGTTGTAGAAAGATGTTTAGATAAATGAGGATTCACTATATGAAATTTAAAATCTTGTATGGATTGTTTAAGACAAATATGATGAAATTGGATGAAAGTCTTAATTTAGAGGTCGGTTTACTTGGACAAGTGTTTAATGAGGGGTATTGCACTAATTAAGGCATAAAAAATACATTTTATTTGAAAATTTCTCCTCGTAACTTTTATGACTCGAGTTATTAAGCATGTAATGGTGTTAAAACCTATTGTCCTAAGTCAACTGACTTGGAAATTATTGGACTAAATCTTATTATATGGGTTATTTAGAAAATTTAAGGGAGAAAATGCTGCAAATAAAAAAAGTGTTGAAAGAAAAAAAGAAAATTGAGAAAAATATAGAAAATCTGAAAAAAACAGGTGCTTGAAACAGAAGACGAACCAAATGTCTTGGTTAAATTTCAAATACTTATTTAGAAAAAATCTACTTTTGTTAAGTATTATTAACCTAGTTAAATCCTAGAGATTGAAATAATCAAACTTGATGGATAATCCTTATTATTGATACGTTGAACTGCAATTGGTAAGATTTACCTAAACTGGAGATGTAAAGATATTATAAAATTCAACCTTAGATGACACACTTGAAAAAAATGAAAAAAAAAAAAAAAGTTTGTGGGTGTGTGAATCTTACGAGTAAGTGTAAGAACATATTTGACTATTAAGGGTCGGGAATGGAACAACTTGTGAATTCATGATGCTATGCTTAATTCTTCACATATAAACAAACACACACACACACACGTTGGCTTTACATTGGAAAAATAGACTTTAATTTCTATATTGTGATCTTGAAGCTATGCTTAGATTTAATGTCATGATTTCAATTTTGGGATAAAATGCCGAGTTGTTAGCTAAATATTTTCACATGTTTGTGTGTCTGTTTTGTAGTTGAGTTTTATTTTTGTTTGAGTACAAACAAAAATTCAAGTTTGGGAGTTTGATAAATGTAGTTTCTACACTTTCAGGGACTTAAATGATGATATTTTGTTATTCTTTGGATGAATTAGTGCCTAATTTTTTATTTATTGCTTTTATTAGGAAAAACTTATGTTTGGACAAAGAATTGAAAGAAAGAATGGAAAATGGGCTAAAATGAAACAAATTCAAAGTTCAGAGACTAAAGTACAAATATTTAAAAGTTGTATCGGATCTCAAGACAAAGATTCGAGAGTGCTAGGGGTTTATTGGATGAGGAAAGAAGTCAAAGAGATGCAATATAGTCAAAATATTATCATACATCAACTTTCAGCCGAAAAAGTTATGCTTTGAATTTTTCAGTCTCAGTTGGAGATCCATTTTTGGTATAGCAAAAATTTGTATTGGAAAAATGATTAGGAAGATTTATATCCATTTGAGTTATCTTTCCAATGCACTTAGAATCACCTCAATCAAATATCGGGAGAGAAATATATGACCAAAATACTGAAAATTGTCTGACAAAAAAAAAAAAGAACGCATAGTTAAAACTTGATGCGGCTGTAACTACCCCTCCACAACAATTTTTGCCCCTTGATGATCCTTCTATGCGACCATACCTCATTGTACTATGCGGCCGCATAGTTATATCAACCGCTAAAAAATTTGGCTTTTTTGTTTTCATTCCAACTATTATGGTGACATGATTTTGGGTATCTATATAAACTCAAGCTCTACCAGAATTGGTTAGAGATCTCTCTAGACTTAAAATTCATATATTCTACATATATTTGGAGGTGAAGAACGATGCCAATTTATCAATCAAAGGCGATTTTTCACAAGATTATTAATTATGTCTCATCCCATTTCAAGATTTTATTCAAGAAAGTGGATTTCTCCACTTTCGTCCATCATTTATTGATCCGAGTGATGTTATTCCATATTTTATTGTATAATTCAATATTTAGGATGAATTGTTAATTTTTTCTATTGTATTGGATGATTCAGGAACCCCATTTTTGTTTATTTAAATTTAATACTTTAATTTTGGTATTTCTTGTTATTTTTTTATTGGCTTTGAATTCTCATTGCACTATTGAATTGTTTGCCCATCATTGAATAGTCAGTTACTTGTTGTAGTGTATGAATATTCATAATAAGTTTAGAATGCGATAAAATCAATACATGGACAATAGAAATTATGAATAATATCTATAGCATATGTAATCATGTAAATAACCTAAATTAAATGTATGATTTTCACATGAATTCAGATTATGAATAGGATCGGATCGTATTAATCATATGTTGGTGTATCTTGGATTAGAGCATTTAACATATTAGCGTTATTGGTTTTCAAAAATGCATGAAGTTAACTAAATTATTAATTGAAAATTGAAATACATGGAAATATAGGGAATCGTGAATCCAAAACAAACATTCACACTCGACAAAATCACAATTTATTTGTTTTATTAGTATAGATTAAAAGTAGTATAAACAACCACAAAATCACTTTTTTGCTGTCACTACTCACTCCAATGTAATACTAACTATTGATCTACATTTTAAACTTTATTCTTCATGAGAACAATAAACTCAAAACTCACTATTTCTATTACTTCTACAACGATCATGTACGCTTGCGGATTTCAACGTAACAACTCCAGGGGCATAAAAAATTTGTTATCATAAACACCATATTATAGATTTTAAATTGTTTCTTGACTCTTATATTTGTCTTCTTCTTTCAAAGGTACAAAGATATCTAACGGGAGGAAGTTTAACAAGTTGAAGAATGGAATGCAATGATCCAAAAAGTCTACTTACATAAATTCGCGGAGTACCTTCTACCTTTCTTTCCCATCCCTTTATGTTGCTAGGTTATATTTTAAAATATTGAGGACAATGTCTTTTTGAAGTCTGAGGGTGGAAAAAACATTGAGTTTTTAATTTTATTATTTACATATGATTGTGTGTTTATTATTTTATTATATAAAGAACAAATTTAAAAAAAAAAAAAGTTATTTTTAGTTTGCGTGCTTGTGTGGATTATGTAGCATTGCCGGCAATAACGAATATATTTGGAATTATGTACCGATTTATGAATTGTTGATATGTTACATGCTTATATTAATTGATTTTTATCAATGTAAAATTTGATAATATTTGCCCACATGAATTGAGATTAATATTATAAAGTAATGAGTTGATTCATATGCTTGATATGTTGAAATAGTAGAACTTAAATGTTAAATCCAAAAAAAAAACTACATTATACTTTCTTAGACCAAATTTAGAATAGTTTGGGGATGATTGAATTATCGGGAAACCTCTCCTCACATAGCCTTTATAACTAGAGTGATAAAGTCTGCAAGAGTATTTAAAACCTGATATCCTATGGTTATCTAATTTGAGAGTTATCGACTTAAAGCTCGCTATAAGGGTCATTTAAAAAGTTTAAAGAAGAGAAGTCTGCACATAAAATTAAAAAAAATATTATGAATAAGAATTATTCATTTATGTACTGCAGACCTTGGTTAAAATTCAAACACTTATTTGAGAGAATCAGATATTTGACAAGTGATTATTAGCATAGTTGAGTCTTTGAGGTTGAAACAATAGAAAATTTGAAGAATCTTTATTTGTTGAAATATTGACTCATAATTCGTGAAATCCATCTAAACTAGATATGGTGATGATAAGTATAAAGATCACACACTAGAAAAATAGTTTTAAAAAAATAAGTTTTAGGGTGTGTGAATTTTACGAGTGATGAAGGAAAAATTTGACTATTTGTGAATTTATAGTATTTTACTTAATTTTTCACACACACACACGCACACACATTAGTTTTGCATCAAAAAAGAAAATATTGATTTGGTAATGTGGCCTTGAAACTATTTATATATTTAATACAATGATTAAAATCTTGAAACAAAATGGCAAGTTATCTACTAAAATCTTGTTGCAATTTTGTTTAACAACAAATAAATGTTTAAGTTTGGGGAGTGTTTGATAAGTGTATCTTATACACTTATTTGAGTTTTAAAATATTGACATTTCATTTTTCTTTTAATAAATTATATCCTAATCTCGTGTGTATTTCGTTTACTAGGATAAACTCATGATTGGACACAAAATTAGAAGAAATGAGCAAAAATTAGCGAAAAATTGTGAAGTCCAAAGTTCGTTGACCAAATTGTAAATATTCAATAATTGATTTGGACCACAAAATAATTGAAGATTGCTAAGATTCAATTGGATGCAATTAGAAGTAAAAAGGGACTGTAATATTATCAAAGTATTTTTCACAAAATTTCCAATCGTGTAAGTTAAATCCCAGATTTTTAGCCAAAAAATTGAGATCCATTTTTGGTGGTAGATATTGTGGTACTTTGAGTTATCTTTTCAACACACTTTGAATCACCTCAATTAAATATCGAAAGAGAAAGTTATGACAAAAATATCGATGAATATGCAAAGACAAAAAACATGTGTGTTGGAAGGAAACTTTCTTATTCGATTTGAACTCTTTTGGAAATCAATTTGGACGTGATTTTCAACCAATTTTCGACTCATATAAATACCTAACAAAATAATACATTAGGAAAACATCTCAAATACCTCTCATGCACCTAAATTCATCCATTAACATATTAAAGAGAGGCAAATTCATTGTTCTTGTGAGAATTAAAGGACAATTACGAATTTTCAAGAAATTGGAGTTTCAACCCTGATTTTTGGAGAGACCATAAGAAGATATATTAGAGATTCATCAAGAAACTATTGAAGAGATTCAAAATTTTAAGATCCATCTTTTTATCTTTCATCAATCTAAAATCCATCTTATGTTCTTCAAATTAAACATGTTTTCTTGTGATTTTGGAATTCTAGGTCTTAGTAACATCCATTTGAAATTTACAAAACTTTCATAACTTGCTCAATTTAATTGTTAATTGAATTAGATAAATTAGTATAAATCATTCAAAAAAAATTTGACTATTCAATTTGATTTAAAATTGATTGATCCTTGATTAAGTATATAGTTCTTGTAGAAACGATACTCTACTCGTTACTTTATTACTTGTTCGCAATATGATATACTTGTGAGAAATCAAACGGATCACTCCACTACACAGTGTTCAAGCATACCGTATTGTTTTTAAGTATACATCTTATAATTGATTTGGTTAAACCATAATGTATAATGAAAGGCGAGATGCCAATCAAACTTGTAACCTTTTAGATTGTGGTTGATTTTAACCTATTTCGTTTAAAAATGTATTGGAAGACAAACTTCATCATATATAATTCATTATGCTCCACTATACACTGTTCAGGTATCATATTCGATTTTTAAGTATACGACTTACAATTTATTTGGACAAGTTAAACCATCATATATAATAAAAGACGAGATGCCAATCAAACTCAACCTTTTAGACCGTAATTGATTTACCTATTTCATTGAAAAACGTATAGGAAATAGAACTTCATTATATACAATTCATCGTACTGGAATTACACATTGTTCAATTATATACCTATTGAGTTTTTAAGTGCACGACTTAATTTTGGATAAGTTAAACCATCATATATAATGAAAGACGAGATGTATATCAAACTCGTAACCTTATAGATCGTGTTTGATTTCAACAAATTTCATTTAAAAATGTTTAGAAAGACGAATTTTGTAATATATAATCTTCTTGCTTCATTACACAATGTTCAAGTATACGATATTCGGTTTTTATGCATACGACTTACAATTGATTTCGATAAGTTAAACCATCATGTTTAATGAAAGATGAGATGCCGATCAAATTTCTAACCTTTTTTATCGTGTTTGATTTCGTCTGATTTCATTTTAAAACGTATAAATACAAACTTTGTTATATACAATTAATCGTACTCCACTATATATTGTTCAAGTACAATGTATTCAATTTTTAAGTGCATGACTTACAATTAATTTTGGATAAGTTAAACCATCATGTATAATTAAAGATGAGATGTCAATCAAACTTGAAAGTAATAAATGAAAAATGACTCTGGTCATTTTAAACCAGGGGCAGAGATAGGGGTGGGCTCTTGCCACCCCAGTCCAAGCCAAATTTTGTTAAAAAGATAAAATAAAATTGGTTATAGTCCATTTTTTCTACAGTAGCCCCTCGTACCATTGAATCCAGGCTCCGCCACTGTTTTAAACTATAACGATCGTTTTACAAAAAATGATTGTTGTCGTTTAAAACATTTGGAGTTGTTATCCTTTAAAAAAAGGCTCCTAACTATGATCGAGATGGATTTTCTTTTGTCACGGGTTGGCCGCGGCTTTACAAATCGCAGCTAAGAGCCTTTGTGAAATGGAAAATGACTTTGGGCGTTTTAAACTATTGGCGTCTTGTTCTAAGAAAATAACCGGAGTCATTTTTCGATTATCATTTTTCCTAAAAGTTTGGAAAGGGTATTATGATCATTATGAGTCAAGGGCTTTTGAGATATCAGGATATCAGCAATATAGAGAAGGATAATTTAGACGTTTTAACATGAAAGAGGCCTTAAAAACTTGTTTGGAGCAAGACCACAAAAAAGTTTTCGAGGGCTTGACTAGGCTTTTTCCTTTTTTAGATTGCCCAAGTATATGCTCCTGTTTGGTTTGGATTAATATCCAATTAAAATTTTAAGTTAAAGTCAACAGTTATTTTAATAACATATTTTATGTGATTCACAACTATTTAACCATACATTTTATCAACTCTTATCAAAATCTACTAAAAATTTTGATTTTAATCTCTATCAAACAGGGGCATATCAAGATAGTTTGTATGCGTGAAATTTGTGCCCATATAAAGTACAAGAAATGAATATTTCCTCCCAATCGGTCAACACTAAATAGTTAATGATATTAGCCCCCTATTTAGTGGTCATCACTTGGGAAAATAATGTTTCAAATAGTGATTTTTAGGAAAATGTGTTCTTAAGAAATAGGGAAAAAATTAGATTTAGATGCAAAATATTTTATTATGTAAATGTGTAGTTGAAAATGAGTACGTAGAAAAACGAGTTTTCAAATAATGGACATAAAACAGGGGTTATATTCATATTTACTTGGCTGTCAAGAAACACAATGCTAAATAAATTTGAAAGTCTTGTTTGCTTCACGAAATACACAATTACTTGCCTGCCAAGAAACACACGCCAGACTCATTCTTTATTGATTTACAAAATTCTTGCATTGCATTTTTGCTTCACGAAATACACAACCTCGTCAAATGTCACAAATTGACTTTCTAAACTTTCATGCTTTTAAACAACTTTGTTCTTCTATATAAGGAATAAAAAGATATCAACACAAAATAGAAGCAGTCTAAGAAAAAAAAATGGTGTCTCTAAGGGTGCAGAAGAGATTAGCAGCTAGCATTCTCAAGTGTGGGAAGGGCAAAATCTGGGTGGATCCCAATGAGACCATTCATATCTCCATGGCAAATTCTAGTATGTAATTACTTTGCTATATCTTTTTATACTTTCATCTCCTTGCTCGATGGTGATGCAATAGAGAAAGAAGAAGATTTCATGGAGAAGTGGGAATGATGCAATTTTTTGGAGTCTCCAATTTTGGAGCCCTAACTGATGGAATTTGGCCGAAAAAGGTCCAATGTCATGATAAAACATTGAGTTTAGCTTAAACATTGAGTTTAGCTTATTGGGCCGTTTCACCCAAAATGGAGACTCGATAAATTAAGTCTTTCGTTTTCAGTCTCACTTCTCCATGAAATTTTCTCCTTTTTGTATTGCATCAGGCGGGCAGGGTAACTATGCTAGAGATCATGTTTTGGCTAGTCTCTTATAATGTACTAGATTGTAAGAAAGACAGTCTTGAAGGACTGAATGATTAAATAACAATTCGTATAACCATTTAGCGTTGCGTTTAGAGGTATTGGATAGGATTCTTTATTTTTTATTCAAAAGAATGTTATTTACCCTGTATTATTAAACAGTTCAATGTTTTTCGTTCGAAGGAATGAGCACGAGGAAACTCATAGAAGATGGATATATCATCAAAAAGCCCATAAAACTCCATTCTCGTTCTCGTGCTAGACAGGCCATGGAAGCGAAGAGAAATGGTAGGCACTCCGGATATGGAAAGAGAAGAGGAACAAGAGAAGCAAGGCTTCCAACAAATGTACTATGGATGAGGAGAATAAGAGTGCTCCGGCGGTTGTTGTACAGATACCGAGATTCCAACAAAATCGACAAGTACATGTACCATGACTTGTACATGAAGGTGAAGGGAAACGTGTTCAAGAATAAGCGCATATTAATGGAAAACATTCACAAGTTGAAGTCTAGTAAAAGAAGAGAGAACGTTACAAGATCAACTCATAACTAGAGTAAACCCCCATGTAGAATGATGACTAGAAGTCGATCCAGATATAATAAATATTAGATTTTTTGTGTATTTGTATGTTAAAGGTCATAATTTACGTATTCCTCTCAAGTCTTCAAATAATACAGTCTAATTTATTGTAATTAGAAAATTAAATAGTCACATTAAGTACCTTAAATACAAAAGAACAGAAAAATTCTTATTTTGCACCCAGATAAGTTATGGAGACATAGGCAGTTCACAATTAGTTTGAAACATATTCCATAATTATTTCATAAAAACTGTGAAGCGACTGAACAGTGAGATGATATTTCCCTTGCAATACAATACATTAGCATGCTTTTCCTGCTGAGCCAAACAGACGCATCTTCTCTGCAACCACGGCTTTCATGGCTTCCTTAGCAGATTTCATGACATCGATAAGATCTTTCTGAGAGTTGGCTAACGATTCCATATAAGCCTTACGAACTTCAGTGTTCACGTTGAATTTTGTTACACCACACTTTATACATTCCTATTCATAATTGCATAAATGAAGCCAATGTCACATATAAAGTTCAGAAAAGCAGTATGATTATTTTGAGTCCAATATTATCCTGAATGATATTTAAATTTACCTCGATAATATCCTTTGGCAATCCCGAAGCCCCATGAAGAACAAGGTGAACTCCTTTTCTTGAACTCAATTTGTACAGTTCCTGGACGAAAAAGAAAAGCAAGATGAAGAAAAAATCAGCAGACATCGTTAAAGTTTCTCAGTGATGTCCGGACATATTAATGATTTCTATATAGTAACAGCAATGTCCAAGTTCAGAATGTTCCACTATTTTTAAACAAAGAATGCAAAGTATAATTCAGTTTTTCCAGTCATCCATGGATTACAAGGCAAAAATCAGAAAAAGCATTGGTTTAACAAGATACATCAATGAAACTTCTGTTCCCAGTTGAAAATCCGTGTTGGTGAACTGAAAATGCATTAGCACGTGTTTCCCAATGCAAAACACTTGGTTTTTCCTTTGAAGCCAAAATCTAATATGGGAGATACATTAGATGAGAGTGCGAATGAACTTATGCCAACTTAATTCCATAATTATATTTATGAAAGTAGCATCAGGAATATAATACTTGACCTTGAGCAAATCAAGTCTCAGATTTGGTCCACTAGCAGGATATTTGCCATGAACATTTCCGATACAAACTGCCAAAGCATCTATACCCGTAGTATCAATGAATTCTTCAGCCTGAAATTTACATATAGCTAGATTATTTGGCAATTCTGAACCAAAAGTATAGCTGACTTCAAATAAATGTCAGCCCCAGGGTGGTGGCAGGTGGCAGGAGGGGGTGGGCTTACCTGATTGACATCAGTAAGCTTTGCCTCATAATCTTGCACAGTCAAGTCATCTTCTGTTCCCGACAATCTTCCCAACTCAGCTTCTACCATCAATTTTTTTGAGTGCGCAAGGGCAGCTATGTGTTTTGTGTACGCAATATTTTCTTTGAATGAAAGATGCGAACCATCTATCATAACTGAATCAAAGTCCTGCTAGTAATATATTTTTTAGAGAGATACCATTTCAAATCATATGTTAGATAACCATGGAAATAGGACATGATCAGAGTTTTTGGTCAATTTAGAAAAGAAAGAAATAAGTAAGTATACACACTTTGCATTACAATGAAGAAGAAACATACCAACTCAAGAATTCCTAACAATTGTTGCTTGGAATCTCCGTGGTCGAAGTGAACCGTAATAGGAACCTGTCACAAAAGTTCAACAATTTACTAATCATGATTTTGACCAGAAACTATAACCGTTATCAAGTATAAGAAAATCCCTCAAAATAAAATATAGATTCTCTTCTTAAGTGTTCAACCTTGGTAATTCTTTGGGAGAGTATTTAATATGATCTCCATCAAAAAACTTCATATACTTTGGTTATTGATATTTCTTTTAGAGAATTAGAAATGATGCTACATCATAATCCATGAAATGCTACTTACACTTGCTTGCTCTGCAGCTGAAATACAGCAGGCAACCAACGGAATTCCTCCTTGCTTCAAGGCACTAGGATGGATCTGGAACAACAAACAATAAAGTAATATTGACAACCCTTTTCTTTTAACTGAAGCATTTGGTCATCATGTTGTCATGGTAGGCAAGGCACAAAATGGATATAACACTTGGGGCCTGTTTGATGTAGATTTTTTGATAATGGATTTTGTGGGAAGAGATTTTTTTTTGGAGAATGTGTGGTTAAAAAGTAGGGAATAGTTATGTTAGCCCGCAGCTGACTACTTACTGAAAGACCGAACAAGAAATGAAAAGTTGTACTACAACAACTGACGTTATTGGGAGATGTGATGTAGAAAATGAGTTTGGGAAAAGATGAGCTTATAGAGTTTGTACCAAAGGAGATGTGATGTAGACAATGAGTTTGGGAAAAGATGAGCTTATAGAGTCTGTACCAAACGAAAATGATATCCATAATTAATAGCAATGTATCCATTTCATTTTTCTATTTGGTACTAGGAACAGAACAAATAACAAATTCCAAATGTTTAATCAAAGTATTAGTGTGCCAGAAAGAAAGGGGGGACTTCTAAAAACCTTCAACACTTTCATTTATATAAAAGGTATACTTATGTTCATAGGGCAAGTCATAGGGCAAGTCTTAGTTAAGGAAGCTTGTTTCTTATTTTCATTATAACCAGCATAATGCATCAAGTTGGAAGTCCTTTAATTTCACTACTGCATTCCCATCTCAGTATTAATCATGTGATTAAATGGTCAACATCTTAATAGATTTCTTCGATTTCTTTCCACCTTCTCGTGGAATTTTATTCATACGAGGGAAATTTTCATTGCGTAGTGAAGATGTAGAAGATTATCTTTTCGTCCAATTAGGCCAGGGGCGTAAACAAATGGCCAAATAGCTATATTCATAAGAATTCTGTTATCAAATATCAAATCAAAGCACATTTCAGCTTGAGAGCGTTCTAGCATGTCATATAGATTATAGACTTGTTTACGGAAGTTGTTATGTTTTAAATTTAAATTCTATAAATTTGGTATGTAGATAATGAAAGCTTCAAACCTGTAAAATAGCAGAACTTCGTTCTTCCTCTGCAGCAGCAACAACTGCTTCAACTCCTTCCAAATTATAAACGTTGAAAGCTCCAATAGCATATCCACCTCTTTCGGCATTCTTCATATGTAACAGATAATCAGTAACTGAATGAACAAAATTGAAATTTGTCAAAGGTTACAAGGTTTTACAAGTAAAAGTTCCTTGGTGGAAAGCCTGCCAGGATGGATCCAATTTTTAACTACTTCTGCTACAGCTTTACTGTCACCAACATTTCCTGAGAAATACAATTATTTTACAGAATAAAAATATAGAATCACAACAGGATCTGATAATTGTTTTCAATAACAACTTGGAAGTACCAGGAAAAACAATATATGGAACTCCTGGATGTCTGCTTTCAGGACCTAGCTCCCATAAAGGCACACCAGCCAAAGCTTGTCCAAGTATTTTGGCCCGTTTTGCTTCTAGGGCTTTCGTTGCAAGGTCTGATGACGTAATTCCACCCTATGACAAGAACAATTTCGTTAAACTTTTAATCTATAAAATTCTTCACTCTGTATGAAGATCATAGAAAAGTGAAAAGAAACATGATCACCATACAGCTATAGTAACAGTAATAGGCGAATGTAATAACTATAAATCAAGGTTAGAACAGGATAGTAAAATCAAGATTTAAATAATGGTAGTAATTGAATAAAGAGTGAATCTCCGTACAGCCCTTCAGACGAATAATAAGTACCTTTGCAAGGATATACCGAGGTTTTGTAGTTATCCTGCGCACTATTTCCACAAGTGCAGAACTCACTTTGGAATTGATTGCTAAACTTTCAGAAGCATCTGTTTTCCATACAGAGGATAACCAACAGAAATGTACAAGATAAAATACACAATCTTCTTTTGCTATTGAATGGATATTGGAATTGAAAAGGGATACGAGATAGAGGGGATATGTAAAACTAGACTCACCTTTTCCCGTGATGAGCTGTCGACTAGTCATTAAAAGAGTATCTTTGCCACTTTTAAGGAACACATCAGCCATCTCAGCTGCTTGAGTGATCACTTCCTCCCTTTCTTCTAATGACTTCATGGCTATTTTATCAACAGAAATCTATTGAAAACATAGCATAAAGCCAATTTATGACCATATTTTCAACAGTTAAGACCATTAGACCATCTCTTGCTGTACAATAATAATTGCTGTGATCATTGTACATACAGTGCTTGCTTGGTATGCAATATTAGATCTTGCTTGAGACTACTATGGAAGAAATTAACCTTTTTCATATTTAAATTATTCAGTACTAACTAATCCACCTCACCAAACATGTTAACAAGGTAAAGCAAGACTTAAGGCATGAGTTTAGGCAGAAGGCTATGCCCCCAGAAGGGCTTCAGGGACTTGGGAAGACAGTAACAATACTTAGGCGTGACAATAAGAATATTATCTCTCTCCCTTATTTTGATTTGTATTTTCTTGTCCCATTTCTTGTACTTGATTGCTGATTATGTTACGGAAGTAATAATTTCAGATGATATATAACAAATACCTCAATATGTTTCAAGACATGACCACAATGCAATAGTAGCTCTTCAACCTGTCAACCACAAATTTACTTGTGACTAATGAAAAAATGTTGGAAAGCTATGATTGAACTGACAAATTTCAGTTACAATAACCTGCTTTGTTGTTTTTGGAACATAGGAACCCACAACTATAAGTCCGCCGTTCCTTTCCCTGTATGTTCCAAGATCCCTAGGTGAAATTGGAGCTTTTGAGATGATTCCAACCCGAGCAGAAACAAAACTAGCTGCAGTGCGGCATAAGAATTTCTTTCCCTTCAATTCTGCCTACAAATTAAATGCAGGCTAATAAAAAGCAGCTTTGCATATTTTTTCACAAATATGTAATTAAGAGAGCTTCTAGAATGCAAAAAGCAATGGATAAACCTGAATCATTCCTGCAGCAAATACAGCCATATCTCTTTCGGTAGCAGCATTAACTACACAAGTAGACCCCTGTTCCATTCAATAATATTCAAACCTCAGCATGCAATATGCATAAATAAATAAAATTCAGGCGTGACATGACAATCGAGCTCTATCTCTGGTACCTTCTTTAAACTGCAGAGATTCTCACAAACAGCAGCAGGCCCACCTTTTCTTAGAAGTTGGATAGAAATAGATGCAACACTGCTAGCAGGTATACGTCCTCCAGTTTTCTCCTCCACCCACTAAAATCCCAAACAAAAAAACACTTTACAATTTCCTTTCATAATATTTATAAATTGCTACATTATCCACAAAGCTAATTGAAATACTAAACCTCTCGAAGATTAGAAGACTTGTAACCAAAAGAAGCATCTTTCGCAAACTCTGTTTCACCAGCAGGGATGAGTCTAGGGATGCAATGTTCCATACAGTGTTAATGCTAGGCAACTCAACTATCAAGCATAACTATCAAGCATGTTTAAATAAGATTTACAAAAAACTAAAAAAGGTAATCTTGAGTGAAAAAAAATTTCAAGCATGTTTGGAAAACTTAATTTTAGTTTACAAGTTACTTGTATCGAATGAAAGTCTTACCTTATTCTCAGAACAAGTAACCTAATTGTTTCCAAATTTGACAAATAAAATAATTACTTATTTAAAAATTACACGTAAATTTACTCGTAAGTAAAGACATCAGAAAGTGACCTCTTTTATATAATATGAAAGCTGGAAACAAAGCTTTTTAAGGTTATCCGAACGTGGTCCAATATAATTTAGGAGAAAACAACAAAAATTAATACCTATCAGAGTCTGCAACATAGTGTATGTCGCCAACAGTGTATCGGCCTCCTTGTAGAAAGAAAGGACAAATTATCCATGCATCCATCTCACCAATTACAGAAACAGCAGCATCTGCTTCCTAGTTATATCAAAATCAAAGCATTCATGCATGTCTGGAATGAAAATGTCTAAAGTAACATCCTCTTTATCATCAACATCCTTACCTCTGGGAAATGACCGCGTAAAGTCGAATCCCCCCTCAGAACTACTGTGTAGTCAGTGTTGCTCATTGTCTTTGCTGCAGTAGACAAGTTCCTGCAGATCTCTGCTACTAATGCACTAGCCTATAGAATGGAGAACCCAAGAAAATGACCTCAGGTGGAATAGATATTGGCTTGCTTGAGTAAAATAGATTTTTGATGAGATATTTACCTTTTCAGAACTTAATGCCCTGGAATTTGTCAAAATGAAAAAGCATTTTGGCCTTCTATTGAACTGATCAACAAGTGACTCAACACTCCTGAAAAGAAGACATATCGTGCAACAACTGCTTATTCGAGGACTTAGTTAAGCTTTCACCATCTATTTTATAAGTCACAAGTAGAAACATAATTAAGGAGTGACTCACCATTCTGTCAATACCTCAACATCATGCACAGTTTGAGTCCCAGTTGGATCATCATCCAAAACAACCAAAGTTTTCAAGTTTTTCAGGGTTAGTTTAAGTATATCCTCAATGGGATCTTCTGGCCACTCACATGGAAGAGATTTCAATAAAGACTCTTTACTAATAAACTGGGATTTCCCTTCGACTTTGACTCCAGTGAGTGTCTCGTAAACCTGCATAATAACGGGAGTTGTCAGAGAACTCAAATTTTTAATTAGAATATATTACGTTACTATATCATTAGATATTTAAAAAAGAATATGGTTCTGATAGTTAATTTAACTCTAAGCTAGAGAAAAGTTTACAAAAAACAATGCTGTTAAACAGAGAGATCAGGACCCCATACCTTTACTACAGCAGAATCATCTATTCGACCCCACCCAGCAGCCGAACCTACTCCATGAAAAATTGCAGGCTGGATTCAGTTAATAACTTTGAGGTTCTAAAAGGGACATCATGTACATTTTTGGGCCAAAATTTTCCAGTACAATTAGAAAGCATACGGATGATTTCAATATAGGACAACAAACAAATCTAAGATGCTTTGTATCTCTAGTTTTTTGAAGAAACCCAGAATGGGAAAAAACAAAGGAAAAGATTCTGTCTTAAGTAAAGATGCGTTGGCAGTAAGTTTTATCAATCTATTATTGGAAATATTTATATTTCCAAATCATTAAGAAACTTTAGAAAAAGAAAAGGATAGTACAGTTATCAGGAGTGACTGTAATCATATTCATGTTCTGCATTAGCCAGATATAAACCTAGTCTTTTCCTTTATGTGACTCGAGTATGGTTGATGCTACTTCATGTGCCTTTACTAGTAGTTCAACCCAAGTTTGAAAGCATGTAAAAGAAATCCATAGATGTAAACCTGTAGATTTATAATAGCTAATCGAGATTTTTCACCCCTATGTTCGTTGTCCTCGTGAAACACAAAATTTCTAGAAGGTACTGTTTGAGAATAATCAGATATTTCCATGTTGCAGACTGTAAATTTCCCTATTTCTCGAGTAATTTGATAATGTGCTAGTTTTATAGCCCGATTAATTATTAAAAAAAAAAAAAATTACAAACGAGCTCATAAATTAACAAGTTTTTAGTTTTTTTATTTTTAGTCTTGGCTATTGGTTTGAGCTACCAGCAACACTGAAATTATGATTTCCGATGAGAGTAAAACATGTCATTCAATCTAATAACTAACATAAAGCAATATAGCTTCACAAAACAATCTCATTCCAGCCCACCTGACAAGAAGAGTTGATGTGCAACACTAGAAACAAACAGTGGAACTCTACGAGATGAACATTCCCGAGAAACAATGCCCTGTAAAATATTTATGATCACGAAACTTTCAAATTTATAATATGTAATTATCTGATAACAAAGAAAAAATAACTTCAGACAAAATCAAGAAGTCTGTTTCTCTTGGTGAATATCAGTCTTACCAGATCCTTCACAAAGATATCAAGTGCGGATAATGGCGTATAATCATTATCCACCATGTGTGGAGCACGGTTCTCAAACATCCTGCGGTAGTTTTAGTGTTTAATTATAACTTCAATCTATTGAGAAAGTCTCACAAAATTCAGATTTTCAGCTATGAGGACAAATCATGATATATCTCATGAAAATAGAACAGAAAAAATCTAAGTTATTTGTCAAGAAACATTGCGTGCTTAAATCGAACAAAATCAATTTCTAAGAATCAGAACAACAATTTTCAATGACAATCAAATGAAAACCAAAATAAATGCTTCTCTGAGTGCATCACACATACCATGATGTTCCTGCACTGTGTGTAATGACATCAAACAACAATCTTGTCTGAAGACCTAATCGAGCCCCAAATGCCATTGCCTCAGCAGCCGATGCAATATGAACTCCAGCAAGTAGCTGATTGATCATTTTTACACCACTAAAATATAACAAGTAGAAACAAAATAAATTTACAGGTGTATGCTTTAAGTAAACTAATGAGAACAAATACATCCCAAGATCACAAGACGTGCATGCCAATAGCCAGAGAAAATTGGGGCTAGCAAAAAAACCAAGATCCAGGAAATACAAACATACCTTCCAGCTCCACAACCTCCTTTTATAACATAAAGCTTCTCACTTAGTGCTGTACAAGAGGCAGCCAATAAACCACTTATCAAATGAATTTCCAAAGATAATAAATCAGCATTTATAATATATATTATTAAATAGTAATGACCATGTGTCTTGTCCACCTGAAAGAACTGAACCACCATGCTCCAGAGCTTCATCTGTACCTGACGCCATTATCTGGCATAAATAATATCACTCCATTTAATAAGTCACTGTTGATATGGTAAATATTTAAGGTGGTTTTCCTTAAAATTGAGATGTGAGTAATATAACATTAAATACTCATACAGTAAGTTTTCCATCGGCAGCTCTCTTGACGCCACCAGAGACAGGAGCATCTACCAGCTTCAAATTCTTCTTTTCATCTGCAAAATTTAGATGCAGTTATGATAACAATAAGCATGTACGTAGCTAAGCGCTCAGAAACCAAATCTTGGGAATAATCACAAGATATACCAAGCTACAAAAAAGTTCATTATTGGTTTATCATTAAGAATTGAACACACTGCTATTTATTAAACGCATTTATTCATGGAAAGGATATCATATAAGAACTAGAATCACTTACTTTGCAATCTTCTCTCTAGTTGACTGATAAATGCTGGAGAAACAGTGGACGACAGGATAATAGATGCTCCAGTTGGAAGGGCTACAAACATCAAAGAGGCAGTGAGTCCTGTTCATCGAAAATATTCCAGAGGAAACAAACATTCTCATTTCTTACCTCCCACAGCACTATGATCACCATATAGAACACTTTCAGCTTGAGATTCATTTGTAACCATCACAACCAGTACATCAACATCTGGAAACAAAGATATGTTGGAAATAACATTACAGATTTACCACTACTAACTCAAATCAAATGGCAGTCTCTCTCCAAGCCTGTAGCCTATTTTCACTTCAAAAGAGATTATGATGAACTGGTCTAATCACAATCCTTGGTGTTTTAGTGGAGCCTATAACCGAGTTCAATCATGATATTTTAAGGATGAAAATGAATTACTTAAAGAGTTAAGACAACAAACAAAGTAGTAAGTGCCATCGACACTCATTGTCCCTTGAGACGAAATTGAAAATGATACTTTTGGTAGGAATTGGTTATTTTGGTTCCCACTAAATGAAGTTTGAATCTCCCAAAGGCCACAAAATACTTTCATAACAAATCTTGCTAGCAACCTTGATCAGCCAATAATTTGGACCACATCCCACAAGAAGAGGCAGAAATAATAACCGTGAATGTTAGAGCAGTAAAACACATAATTTTCGGACAAATTAGACCTTTATATTCTTTGCAGTTTCCTTTTGTAAGTTTGCATGACTACCTTTTGATACTTCTGCTGGGGAGTTGCCTATCAAGCCACCTTCATTTGCAAATCGAGATAGTGTAGGCTTATAAACCTATATGCCAAAGATAAAATTATCAATAATTCTAAGATCTTTCACTACCTTTATTTAATCACAATACCAAATAATCAATCTGCTATTAGAGCTTCTAAGGCACAGATTCGGAGGTGCAAAAATGAAGCTGTCCATATAAAACAATGCCATTTCACTCGTGCAGTAGAGACAAAGTCAGAACAGGCTAAACACTCTCATGAGTCATAACAAGAAGCAATGCAAGCTAACTTGGAAAGATAACCAATAAGTAACATAGTTGATAAAAGAAGCAATAATGTCAGTGGCAGACCATTCCCAAAGGGGACATGACCCTCGAGTTTGAGAAAATTTTGCTGCTAATGCTTTTTATATACACAAAAAATAATAAATAGATAAATAAAATCTGATATTTTAATTGACCATAATCCTAAATTTCCATCATTGATTCCTCACGATATGTATTATGTGCCCTACATCTCATATGACATTACTGAAGCCAATTAATAAGGCCAATAGTTGACTAATGTGTTTCATGACCGTCGGTATTGGGTATTAATTATCAGTTTATCCTTTCAATTCTCTCGATCGTTTTTCCCACCTTTTTATGGATTTTGGTAATGATCTATGAATATGGTTATTGTGATTATATTATCACTTAAAATTTCTGACTCAATATTGACATAGTTATTCGACATTTTTCAACTTATATTGTTAATATAATTCTTATATTTCCGTTTGTTAAAAATAGTTTTTCAAGATTTTAAACAGTTGATCTTCATTTTTATTCACAAGTCATGTTTTTGCTACAAGTATGGATTTGGATCCAAAATTAGACTAGTTTTGAAAAGAATGCCAGTAGAGAACGATGACAGTGGTTACTTCAAGGTCACAGGAGAGTGCCCATATCTTAGGTCATCAGAATATCTTTTCCTCCTATTAATCTAAACCTCACTTATCAGCTCGCATCTGTATTCACATTTAGGAAGAAACTTTATAGAAACTTCTATAAAGATGTGGTTATTATCGAATCCAGCAACTGACTTCATTTAGTTAGAAATCTCACATTTACACTTCCGTGAAAATTAAGTCATTCACACAGAAATAATACTTTCTAACAAGTTTTAAGTCAATAAATAATAATGATTAGCTAAATTAGTGGTAATACACCCACAATGCTGTCCTGAACGAAAATAAAACCAAAAAACAGGACAGGAAAAAAAGTTGAGATCTACAGTAAAACCTCTCTATAGGAATAACCTCCATGTACTCAAAAAAATTATGGTCCCAACTTGGACCAGTTATAAATAAGAATAAACTCAACATTGTAATAAATTATAATTTTCTAGATCCTGTCTTAAGAAATTTGCCTCCACATAGTATAATTATTATATATTGCATAATATTAGACTTTTAAGGGAAAAAACATTAAAGAGTACAAAATTTTAGAATTTTAAGATGACTTTTGCATATTTCCAACACAACATAGATATAAATACTAGTTTCTTGAAAGTATGTCCATCTCTTTTATCAATGTCTATACATTGAATTTGACATGCTCCATTAATTATTAATGTAATGCACACTTTACCTCTATACCACTTGCACTAAGGATAACCAAGTCAAAATAATGTAACTATACCTCTATTAAGTTATATAACTTCCTCAAGTAATAAAAGAGTTTGGTCCCAACATTCCAATAGAAAGGTTCTACCATATATTCTTTTCGTTTTTTACTTTTCACTTTCTGAAGCACAAAACGAAATCGGTTTCATTTTTACTATTTGTTTTTATTTTTTAGCATCTGATTTATGCTGGCAGATTTTTATATGAAAGCCTGAGTGGAAGAACATTCAGATGTAATCTATACGTCACCACCATGCACAAGATGTAGATGATAACAGGAAATGCAGTTCATGGAACTACACATTCTTCACTTAATCATACGTTTCTGTTAAATATGAGCTCTGACAAAACGTGATAGGCTGAATTAAATACTCACGTCGTAACCAACTACAGAAAAATTTGATTTCAGAAGGTGAGTTGCCATGCCAAAACCCATAGCTCCAAGTCCAATAAATCCAATTCGTTTCACAGTATCTGAATTGGTTGGCAATTTGCGAGCCAGTCCCTGAGGATCATAAGTTTTCTCATTGGCTGCATCTATGACGTTCACTCCAGATAACTTTTCCCAGACCTGTTGGCACACAGTTATGGATGGAGATGGATATTTAGAACTTATATTTCTGAGAAGAAAGAGCATTGAAAGAATCTCAGTTAGCTTTCTGCTGTAGTATTACTTTAAGCAATGTGGCATCCTCGCCATCCTTCAATTTATGTGAAGATCCTGAAGAAAAGAGCATAAAAAGTGAGAACCAGGTTGCATTAGAATACTACATTTAATGTTTAAATATTAATAATACGAGTCCAAAATAAGTTTAATATGAGATGTGTATGCTATACCTGCTAGGAGTTGTTGGTGAGCAACAGCTAAAAGTGGAAGAGGAAATATAAGTGATTTTGCCATATCCAGTACTGTCCCCTTAAATGCAAATAAAATCAATTAGGAAAACAAGAAGTTGATAATCAATATTGAAGTAGAATGAAATGCGGAGTTTGTCTGCTTTTATAGTTAACTAGCCCACTCCCCATTATCCTCAAGTCTTTTTCTCTTATAATTTGCCAACTATTATGCAAAAGGAAATGTGGACTAACTAGTACTACAATGGATAATTTTTATCTAATTATTGAAATGGATTAGAGCATCTTCAAGAGACTCTCTAAACACAAAATAATCTTTATTTTAAAGAGTTAATGTTTAAAAATAAGTCCCAAGAGATTCAATATTCTAACTTCTTAAAATGGAGACTGGATTTGACTCTCCATATTTAAAGAGTCAAACTCACTATCTATTCTCAATGAACAATGATTGCATTTAATAAGTCACAGATTTCGATAATTTACTTCTTAGACTATTCAAACCCTATTTAAATTGATTGGCCAATGACATATAAAAAAATTATGTTAAATAAAATACAAGGAGAAATCAACAAATGTTTCTCGAGAAAATCAAAATTAAGAGCAAGAAAAGAAAGCATTGTTGGAGTGTATAAAATTTTGACTCTTTAAATTTAAAAATGCTCTCTATAATGCATAAGATACTCTTTATAAATAAGAGTCTCTTGGAGATGCTCTTAGAAGCTAAATCAACAATATGTTTCATTTTTCAATTTTGTGATTGTTTTTATGCTATTCTCCATATATTTGAATTTGATAAATTTTCTAATATACAGACACAGAACAAGAGACAAAAACAGGTTCCCTTTGCAGTCACATTTCCACAGCCATCTCCCCATCAAAAAAAGGGGGACACATATCATTTTAAAAAGACCAGGTTCAAAGATACAAAAGCAATTGCAGATTAATGAGGTTATGCCTTCAAATCTTCCCTCAATAACAGTATCAAACTTGATAAAAGTTTCTAAGAAAGCTTTCTAAGAAGTGGACACTTTAGACGGCAACCAGACCGCCATATTGCCATTGCATACTCAAAAACCCACAACCCAACCAGCCTCACTCCTTCGCATAGCTCCACAATTTTGTTTCACCATTTGCCACAAGCATTACCAACAAATGAAATAGTTCGAGGCCACCATCCATTTCTGTCCAGTCTAACTTTCTTTTTGAAGCCTCACTTTCATGGGGCCAAAAAGAAATAGAAAGCAATTTGTCTTTGATGTAATCATATGAATATGTAGAAACATAATTTAATGTTGCCCTTTCCCTTCATTAGGAGTGCATGTGTAGTACAATGTATCCCCCAGAAAGTTCATCAATATCGACCATTTTTCCATGCGTTCAATTATATCAATCTAAACAAGTGATTTCTCCATGGATGACGTGACATTTAAATTCAAAGAATTGTTTGGATGTAAGACAAGATGAAACATCCCATCTACACAAATGTCAACAAGCAGCAACAGGAAATATAAAAAAATATATTGTTTTTAGCATATTTTAGAAATCTTACCAAGTTTCGAACAAAAGTATTGAGGAAGTGATGCTTGGTTTGGTTACCCGCTAACAACTGAGGAAGGTAATTCTTGAAAACCCTGCAGAATATGGAAACGGTGAAAAACATTACTTATCCATTTAGGTGGTCAAATCATGAGAAAATAAGAATGAAATCATTCATGAGAAGCCCAAAATAGAAGAAAATATGAAGTAGATAAAGAATGAATATGCTGATTCAGATGACCAGAGCAAAATATAAAACTTCAAGCCAGCCCAATTTATTTAGTCTTCATACTACCGAAGAGTTAGCAATGTGTGGCTATCACTTATCATTGTTAAACAAGTTTTAGAGAGCATGTAGAACACCTTATTGTGCATAGCTCTCCTACCTAAAGTCATATCCCGATGATTGAACTGAAAATGCGAATCCCCTGACCAACATAAGGTCCAGCTATCACCCCACAAAGCACATGCCACAGCAGATGGATATAGGACTATGTTTTGATGCTAGAGACACACCTCATTATTCTATTAGCATGATCTGGACTTCGATCAACTTTACAATCCTAAGAATTTTTTTTAAAAAAAATTGAAATAAAATTAGTACTGGCTTTGCTTGTTACTATATTCTCTAATTCAACATTACACCCTGGATCACTCATTTGATGTTTAAATAAAAATAGTCTTACACTCTCATTTTTGTTCAGTTAAGGAAAGTTTTGTTATAATACAAGTTAAAGTTCCATTTAATAATTTCACACTAGTCTTTTAAAAGTTGAGCCTTAAGAGCAGGCCAGAATAATTCCTACATACAGAAAGCATCCTTATGGCTGATCCATAGAAAAAAATGGTCAAGGAGACTGTAAATATGAAATCAAGACTGGTTTGTTGTATTCTGCTTGCAAATGCTAGTTTGTTGAGGTATAATTATTATTCTATTTATTTATTACCAAACTGACAAATCTATTTTCTTTTTATATGCTCTTCAGGTAATAATAAGTAGAAGAAAACAACTGAGGAGAACCGAAATGAGCTACAAGTCATCAACCTGCCTATGGTTATTTTGTTGCCCGACATCTTACCTGAAAACCTTACCATATCTTGTCCTATTCTTAGGAATCAAAAATCAGACAATGAAATTGAACCCTATAGCTGAAATTGCCGCACATGACCACGGTGAACCTCAAAACCCAATTCGTAATTTTGATAGTACTAATAATCAAAAGATCTTAGCCCCTATTAGGCGGTAGCCACATATTTGATTTATGGTCAGTATGAAAAAAAATTATCACTGTTTGTATCTGCACCAATTACACTTTGTGCAAACTGCTACAACAAATACGACCCAAATTTCAGCAGCTGATTTTATTGATTGCTTCAAATAATTCTGTAAATATGCTATAATCAGATGAGAAACCTTGCACTATAGAAGTACAAGGGATAATTATCCACAAACAGAAACAAGTAACAGAGAAAGAACGAAACAAATTGTAAGTAACATGTACATTGTAATGTAGCTTAATGCTACTAAGTAAAGAACCACATATAAACTTGCTTCTTCTAATAGATTGTGTGTACACACACACACAATCAATGAGAAGAAACAAGTAAAAGGGAGGAACATTACACACTAACACATTTAGCAAGACTAGTAAACAAGCAAATAAGTGTAAGTGAGTGAGTGTGTGATTCACAGTGGACAAAACCAAGGATGAAGCAATTATATGAGTGTACTCACCATGAATTTCCTGCAGCATTGGAGATGATATCATAAATTATCAATGGATGAATCCCTGCTTGCGCACCTAGAGACATGGCTTCAAGTGAAGCTACAAAATGAATGCCTTCAAGGAGCTCAATTACCATTTTACATTTACTGCAAAGGGAAATAAAAAGCTTATTTTAGAAAACAACTAGATTATTAAATTATATATCTTTTATCTGCAACAATATTCTAGGTATGTACTTGGACAGTATATTAATTTATGAAATCTCCTATCAATGATCAAATGAAACATAATTTCTTGTTCTAAACAGGGCAGGAGACATATGAAGTCAAAGAGAGCACACCTTCCCGCACCAAGTTCACCCTCAAACATGAAAATTTTTTCGCACATGGCTGCTCATAAAACAACAGTTGGAATAAGAAGTGTGAGGAATATTTAAGAGAAACATTTTTTATATTTTTTAGCATAAAATTGCTTCAAAGCAGCTTGAAGAAAAAAGAAGACTGAACCTGAAAGGATAGGCTGTGCACGTGAGGTGGAATCAGATCTTCCTGAAGATACAATCTGAATGACAAGAACAACAGCCATTCTCTATATCAAATAATAGGAGAAAAGATAGATATAATCTTTAAGTAAAGCACAACTTTTTTACCATCACTTTTCCATTCAAAACCTCAGATACTGCCTTCAAGACGTACATGTCAACAACAAAATCCATCTGATAATCCTCTGCAAACGCAAACCATTGAATAAATATATTTGAGACAGTAAATTCAGTCATGATTAAAAGAAACTAAAGTTGGACAGATGCATTAACCAATTGATGTCATCATCTATCTTATTTCACTTTTTAAGTAGACTGGATTATTTCCCCAACTTTATTATGGGTGGGTGTGGGGTTTAGCAGTATAATTACTTCATAATTGCATAAAAAATGTATTAATTGGCACACTACTTCATGGATCATTTATGCATTAATTGGCACACCTACTTCATGGATCCAATTATTATAAACTGAAATATAAAACTATAAATTAGCCTTTATACTAGAGTGGAAGATGAAACTTGCACATCAAATGCCTGTAGAGAGAGACATGGAAGGATGAAAGAGGCCAAAAGGAAAGACAACAGAGAAACTAGGCAATCTAGAAGGGCAATATGTATACATCTATTTTGGATTGAAAAAATAATGCATAATTGCAGCAGAATGAAGCTTGGAGATACAGAACAGCGTGGATATTCAAGCATAGAAAAGTAAGGCGTCCATCATGAAGGATGTTTGAAAAAATAATGTCGTCATGTATGTGTCAAACAACAATGCAGAATCAATTTTCTTAATTTTTATCTGGTTCGATGGGGAAACCGAACCCATATCTAGAAATATCTAACTAGGAATTTCAAAGTACAGTATGTCAGATATTAACCCTGTTTTCTTAGCCAAAATGAAATGGATGATACTCTCTTTCTGGTCAAATAAACAATTTTTTGAAGCAATATTTTTCATTTATTAATTTGAGTTTCTATTCAAGAGAACTTGTTGATTGTACTATTTGGTTTGAATTTTGATAATATGTACATCATTTTGTTCACAGGTAAACAGTAAAATATGAAATGATGCTTCAGTAAGAGTTCTAAGGACTGCAAGAAAAATGGGTGAAGTCATTAAACTTGATCGTTTTGATCAACATGGTTGAAAGTGAACTGAGCTACTACCAAGGCTACTTCAAACGGAAAATGGGCAAGCCTGATGCAAACTCAATTAAACCATCCCATTCAAGATGGAGGTGATGGGTGCTGTTTCATCAAATTCATTATAAAAATGAGAAACAAAATTTCTGAACTCTAGTGTTGGGGTTGGGGGAAGAAAATTAAGACTTGAGAAATGCAGATAGATAATGTCAGAATCCCTATAGGTAAACTTCACAATGGCTTTCTGAAGAGAGGATGCAAACATATATTTAAAAGAATAGATAATTATTCTAATACATTTTACTAAAGATGACACAACAGGGAATCAGCATATAAAAAAAAAAAGAGTTGCCTGTAAGACTCTTTTCCAGCTTCTGGATATGTGCGGGGCTTATGGTTGAATGGAGAACAATGACCGTGTCTTTCTGCAATTCTGGGTGTTCAGAAAAGAATTATCAGTGCACCTTAATCAAAGGGGCAAACTATTAACTTAAACTACATTCAAAAGCTCGAAAGCAACCTTTTAAAATACCCTCTTGACTGAAAATAATATCATTTATTTGATCAGCGTGAGATATCAATATAACCAAAGCTCTGACACCTGCAGGACAGAAAAAAGGGAAAAATTTAAGAAATCCAATGGAAATTACACACGAGCAAGACGTCAGAAAGCTATTGAAGAAAGATTCAACCATCTAAAAAGTAGGTTTGAAAATACAGAACCAAAATATAGTGCAATTTTCATTTAGTGGCCTTTTGTCACTAGTTCTATATATTCAGGGTTTTGCTTGTTCTCTATCTGAAATTAACTATGGAACTTGATTGATGTAGGACAGCAACAATGTTTTGTTTATCACTGTTGTGATGACATATTAATTTCTCAATGTCTTTGTCATTATTCTCCCCATTCTGCTCAATGATCTGACCTATTGGGCCAGCTGCCTTCATGATTTGCCCAACTCTGGCCCATTTAGAAAAAGCTCTCCATTTTTATCTCCCAGGATGCGTACATCAGTGTCATTCTCTCATAGTTAAGAACTTCCACTATTTTCAGTTAAATGCCATAATTGTCAAAACCTTCAAGTCATCCTAGTAACTACCACAAGAAACGAAGATACGTCCTGCATCAGTAAATCATTATGAAAACTATTCACAAAAAAAAAAAAAAAAATAAATTTTTTTAAAATATATAAAAAAAAAAAAAAAAAAAAAAAAAAAAAAATAAATTGATTGTTAAAACAACTGTAAGATGCAAGATTAAGAAGAAACCGATATTCTGAAAATAAGGAGAACGACAGACAAAAATGCAGCAAAAGGCGGAACGAGTATTTTCACCTTTCCCTGTCTCCATCAGATTGGCACTTCTTCTGCCCCCTAGCTTTGAGAACTCATCCATCAGAGGACTGGATGTCTGTGAATGTAAAAATTGTAAGCATTTTATGAAAATAAGACACAGAATAATACCAGTCTCAAATGTAGGTAAATGACATGGCCCTTTAGCGCTTTAGATGATCAACTTTAATGCTAATTTGATGATACCTGCAAAGCTCATCCAACAAATTTTTTAACTTTATGGCTGTAGTATTTTTATTCATTCTGGTTTTCACAAAATTCGCAGCTCCCTCTATTTCAGGAGTTCTGCTAAAACTGATTTGGTAATCAGTTCATTTGTGATGGTAATAATTATCAACCAAAAACATTCCTATTGTGTACACTAACCAGACTAGAAAGACATTATTCTATGCTATAGCTTAAACGTTTCCCAAAGAACTAAAACAAAGTTGGTCAAATAAAGCTACCACATCAGCACCAAACATGACACCTACACGCTTAAAAGGGTGACTGAATAAACTTGTTAGATATTGCTAAGCATGTTTATATCGTAAGGTCCAGTTGCTAAAAGCACGTTAATGATCCATACCCAATAAGTACAAGGTCTTCAATTTTATGTAATGAACAAGTCTTTCCCAACATTTGCTTTTCTTACATCTGCACTATGTGCTGCATATTTGCACTCTATTTCCAATCAAGAGTGAAATATATTTTCCTTTCTTTGTTCACTGAGTACACAATATGAAATGTTTTGGTAGACAGGTCCATAGATAATGCTAACTTTTAGATGCATGAAAAACTATAATTATTGTCATGCCATACCTTAGAACATCCAAATAAATCGGAGTACACATGCTAAGAAAATTCTTTGAGCTTATATTCTGAGACAGAATAATAACGAAACTTAGCAGAGATTTCAACCATTCTATACAAGGATCCAAATCTATAAAATACACACTACATCCAGTACTAGTTTTCTGGAATACCCTAGTTACCTTTAAGTGACCACTCTTAAGTACCAATAATTCTAGTAAACTGCCTAAAATAAGCCTGTTGCTTGGCAAATGGGTTGATCATTTAGGGCCTCGATTATTAAAAATTAAGCACAATCAAAACTAGCTCTATCGCAATTAAAACTAGTTAACGAAATGACTAGAATTATCAAAATCTATAGCATAAAGAATATGATAGAGGACAAATTAAATATTCAACTTCCACATATTAAAGAGAGGTTTTACAATGCAAGATTGAATTTTGTCCATTATAGAATCTTGGTTCAGTGAGTAAACCATAGACTAGATGGTCTTGTAAAAGCCACCAAGAAAAGAATATAAGATATTCCCTCCACCGTACAGATATAAACCCTTTTTGGTATAGATTAAAAAGTTGCTAAAAATCCAAGTCAAAATTGACAATTAATTTTAATCACACATTTCATGGACTCACAACTTTTATCAACTTTTCAATAACGTATTTTATTAACTTTTACCAAGATCTACTAAAATCTTATTTTTAACTACATCAAGTAGGGCATAATGTAAAAATTTTTTTTATCATCATCTTTATTAAATTGAATGATACCTTTTAGTTTGAGGTGCAAGAGAATAGATGTTTCAATTTTAATATTTACTTGAAGAGCATCCTCGGAAACATTTTAAGTAATTAAGACTTTTGTAGAAAACTACATTCATTCAAGGAGATCCCAAGTGAGAATTGTGCAATTCAATAATTTACGGAGTTTGGCTCCTTTTAAGCTTTTTTTTTATTATTATTTGTTTTGGTTTTTTGGCAGTACTAACGGTAAAACTGCCATAAAAAGGAGCTTAAGAAATCTCCTTTTAAGCTTAGACAAACATGATCTAAGTGCATAAAATTTGTCTAACATACTTTTAGGTTACTTATTTAGCAAAACATTATTTTTAACATTACCTTTTCTACAAACGAAAGTTATTTTTCTAGAATGTTTTTAGAAAACTAACTTTTAAGCACAAGCAAGTATGGTCCACAACATATGCACCAATTTTCACGGAACTAAAACAGATTTTGTACACAAAAGAAAGCAGGTTTTGTCGTAAAAAGAAAGCGATGATTATGATAAGTATTAGCCTCCGTCTGGAAAATTTATAAATCATTTATAAATTGGTTAAAGTTTATTTTCAACCACACATTCCAATGAACTCACTAGTATTATCTACTTATCCACCACTCATTTCTAGCTATTTATAAATTAAATCATATCTGCAACAGTTGCAACTCTTCGACTCAAAATAATTACGTGTGAATCTAGCTAATAATTGTGTTTGATAAACTCCCAATCCATTCAATTAAATTCCCCAGTAATTTCCACTTCAAAATTTCACAAGTTGAACCTTTTTTTTTTCCTTTGTAGACTATGCCGCACAATACCCGTCTCCACCAATTATGGATTCTCTCCATGATTTGATTCAGAAGACTGCAAAATTACTTAAAATTTTACTTATAAGGACTCAGATCATTTAAATAATATTTAATCTATTCAATATCTATCACCAAACAACACCCAAAAAATCTCATCACATCACCTAAAAAGATTCAAATAAATCGAGACGTGACAGAACAAACACTGCATCCCAACAAACAGAAGTATTATAAAGTTGACCAACTTAGCTCATATAATTATCTACATTAAACCCACTTCTATGGTTTTCCCAGTAAAAAAAAAAAAAAGAAGAAAAAAAAAATTGACTTTTCATACGAAAACTAGTAATTTAAAATGAAATTGGGCAAACCTCGAATGCTTGAACGTCATAGCCAGAATGAAGAAGAGAAGCCGCCAAATCCAAAGTGATTTCATCCAACCCAACAAAACCCACTGCGCCTTGAGCCATTTTCTGCAAAGAAATTACAGGATTCCCCAAAAAGAGTTATATAGATATCTGTATAAGATTTTTCCCTTCTGTATATCGAAACTACAGAGTTGGATGTGGGATCGTGCTGATGCAGAATTGAGTATAAAATTATAAATGACAGTAACAAGGAATCAACTTTCTTAAGTTGACGAGTTATACTGATGTTTGACGTAGCTTAGAAAGTTTTACAAAATATGTGAATAATAAATGGACAAAAATGATAAATTTTATCTGAATTTGTAGATAAAAATTTGATCCGTAAGTTACATAAACCGAGAGAGACATATGATGTGTATAATGAAAAGATGATTTTGCGACATATTAATATTGAATAGATGATTCGTGAGGCTTTTACGTCGAGAACAAAGTGAATAATGTCACGATCATTTTCGAATAGGCATATAAGTTGGGTGACCAAACACATATTTAACCCAAACCAAAACCAAAACCAAAACCAAAAGCAAATGACTAATCTCATGTTTGGTAAAAATTAAAATATATATTTTAATCTCAGTCAAAATTAACAATTAATTTTAATCACATATTTTATAAAATTCACAACTTTTCAACTATATTTCATCAATTTTTATCAAAATTTAGTAAAAAAATTATTTTAATCTTCGCCAAATAGGACTAAAAAGTATAAATAATAATTATTTTATTGAAACAATGGAGAAATTAATTTCAACACTTTACTTATAGTACTTACCAAGCTTAGCCGAACATGATTAATTTTATACGATTTAATGATGGAGACTTAAAGGCAGAGAGAGAAAGGTTTTCTTTTCTAAATAATAATAGAGGCGACCAACTCTTCCTAACTTAGAGAATTCACGTTAAGTTAAAATTATTTCAAATAAACTTTTATCGTGTAAATAAGTTACTCTTATATCTATATAATTTGTATACACATACAAGTAAAAAAAAAAAATTAATTAATTATTTTCAAAAACGTTTAGTAACTCAAATCGTGCGTAGCTCATATCAGTATAGATTTTTTTTATTTTTTTTAAAAAAAAGGTCTGACTCTATTTACTCATTAAAAAATATATTGTGATTTGTGATTAATATTACTTTAAGAAAATTATAATTATCAATTCATAAATCTAGAGCACATGGAATGGAAATGACAAGGTATAATTAAAAGAAAATAATATTTATAAATTGAATATATTAATGATTTGTAAATATAAATTATCTAATGTGACAACAAGATTTTAAATTTAAAATGTCTATCCAAATAGTTTACACACCTATCTTGATTCTTATCGTGATTTTAATTTTATCGATATATTTTTTTACTATTTGGTAAGACTTAGTTCCTATCACTACAGCTAATCTTCATCACATTCATATATTTTTCTTAGTGATAATTATTAAATTATTCAGTTTAAAAATGTTAAAAAAATACTAAGAATGATACGTATGTTTCAAGGAAGCATAATATAGAGAAAAAAAATATAGCAGACAATGGAAAACCGAGAGTAAGTCTATATATTAATAATATTATTTTGTATTTATGTATTGAGATGTCTCGTCGTGTATTTATAGAATTTAGATTTTATTTATACTCTAATAAATGAAATATACATAATTAGTCCATACATTTCACAATAAATCAAAATTTTGTTATAACAAGTGTCGATGTAAAATCATATTTCATATTCAAATTAATAGAGTTTAATATAATACTCAAAAAGTAATTATTGACTTCTAATTCTTCATGGAGTAATGAGTGTAGCTCCATTTTTCGAAAAAAAAAAACATTTGCCCATTTCAAATACACATGTTTCGATAAAATAATATTACACGTAAATTCTAAAAAAAAAATATTATTTTTTATCGCATATTTTTCATCAATAAACTATTTGAAAATACATTTTTTTTTGACAAAAATGGGACTTGCACAATCCTAAATATTATTGAAAATCTCTTTTATATATCATTTTCATTTTTATTCTTTAATACACAAGGTACAAATATCCCTAATTTTTTTTCTTAATCTTAAAAAGTCAAATTATTTTATTTTATTTTCTAAATAAATTTGCTCACTAATTAATTTTGTTAAAACCTAAAATATGATTTTTTCCATTTCTAATTTTCACCCCAAGCCCAAGTCCACTTAATAACATTGACTTAAATTTTATCAAAATCTCTTATTATACCGTAGTGTTGTTTCAAGCGTATGGAGAAACCGAATTAGAAATTCAACTGCGTCTCTCTTCATTATTATGAGTTCGCTATCTTTTTTTCTATGATTTTAACAATCAAATCTATGAAAATACAACAAAGAGAAATGCAAAATTTTTTACGGGATTGGACTACGTAATTTTGTAAAAAAGAAAAATTGAACATATAATTAGTTGAATTAATGTACCGGGGAACCGAACCCTAATGGTTCCACTTGTTAAATAAATTTGAATTCGATGGTTTCACTTGCTTAAAATTCGGGTTCGGATAAATTCCTTTTAAAATTGAACCGAACCGAATCGAATAGAACCGACCCAAACGGTTTCATAATTAAATTTGGACCCGATGGGTTCACTTACTAAATACCCGAAAATTTTGATTCGATTCGGTTCTTCATAATCGAATCGGACCATATCCAGCCCTAATTTAGACAAATAAAATATAAAGTTTC
>CAIGRB010096735.1:77233-91804 GCA_903798255.1 Fraxinus quadrangulata | reverse complement strand
CTAAATTTGCATGTACAACCTGTTTGACCCCTATTTTTATTGAGGAATGAATTTTGAAAGAGTATATTGATGAATAATGTGTGATTAAAAAATAATGAAAAATTTTGAATTTTCGTATAATATTATTTTATTTAAAAATGTGTTGTTGAACAGAAAAAGAAGAAATGTGTTTTAAAAATAATGAGAATCAGATAAGGATGCAATTCATTGAAAAATGTGTAGTTGAAAATAAAAAAGAAAAAAAATTATTTTAAAAATAATGGAATCAAACAAGGGCTATATATATGGTAAATTAACTCGTACCAAAATTTAAGGGGGATTTACTTAAGCAGTCTAGTCAGCCATAATATTTGATAACATGGTCTATGATCAATACTTTATTATAAAATACACTAAACATGTGTTAGTAGTCTTGAATGTCCTTCATTTGAAATGTCTAAAATGTTTAATTTGAAATGAAATTTACAAAATCCCCCAAAAATAAATCCCCACTCTCATTCTCATTTTTCATACTCAATTTAGCATGATGCCTTTTTAAAAGACTAAGTGCCGTTTTAATTAATTACGTGTTCATTTCACTATATATTCCTTCATATCCACATTAAAATTAATGAATTTTTTTAATTATATTTGGAGTGAAAATGAGAGCTCGTGACACAAAATGACGTGTTGTCATTATAAATGGTTCTGTGACATTTTAACTAATTTCGTGTCTGTTTACTTTATATTCTCTTGTACTCACATTAAAATGAATGTAGACAAATTTTCAATATATTTAGAGTGAAAGTGGGAATTCGTAACACAAAAGGGGGCGTGTTGTCGTCTTAAATATATGGGCATCGTTTAAACTAATTTCTTATCCGTTTCACTTTATTTAAACTTGCATCCATATAAAAATAAACGAATACAAGTTTTCATTACATTTGAACACTACGAGATGATGACCAACACTATAGTCCTATGAGTAAATTATACTAGATTTAACTACGAACAAAGATAAGTAACCATATTCGATTATGGGCTTGTTTGAGCCCCATCTTTTTTTTTTTCCTAAAAAAATGCATTTTGTAATAATGTTATGATGTAAAATGTGTGATTCAAAAATAAGGAATTTTTTTTCAATTTACGCGTAATATTATTTTATTAAAAATGTGTGATTAAAATGAGGTTAAATCTCTGTTCAAAGATGCATTTTGATGGAAAAAAATTGGGCTCAAACAAGGGCTATATACCAACTATGAGATAAGATAATCAACAAATTAGCTCGTTCAACTTGTATAAATCTTCTAAGATATGATTGACTAATTTTGAAGTGAAATCGATATTTCGAGACCCAAAATGTCATACTATCGTTTTGAAGGGTTGGGTGTCGTTTCAACTAATTTTCTATCTGTTTCACTTTATTTTCATTCGTATCTACACAAAAATGAACGAATGTAAGTTTTCATTACATTTGAAGACTAGTGTTGATAAAAAGTTCACACGATAATGACCAATCATATTGTTCCGTGAGTAAGCTACACTAAACTTAACTATGGACGAAGACAAATAACTCAAATTCGATTATATTCTAATTTTGAGATAAGACACTCAACAAACTCACTTGTTTGTATAAGTCTTCTAAGATATTCCAAAACACGATTGACTAGTTTTGGAGTGAATAGAGACCTCATGACCCAAAAAGGCATGCTATCGTTGGGTGCCTTATTAACTATTTTTGTGTTCGTTTAATTTTATATTCACTTGTATCCAAATGAAAATAAATGATTGCAAGTTTTCATTACAGTTGGATACCAAGGTAGATACAAAAGTTTACCCGATAGTAACCAACATATTATTCCATGAGTAAATTATACTAGACTTCACTGCAAACGAAAGTAAGTAACACAAATTTAATTATATTTCAATTATGAGATAAGATGTTCCACAAATTTAGCTTGTTTAATTTGTATAAGTCTCCTAAGATGTTTAAAAATATGATCAAATAGTTTTGGAGTGAAATCGAGACATTGTGACCTAAAATGGTATATTGTCATTTTAAATGACCAGGTATCATTTCAACTAATTTCATGTTATTTTTACTTTATGTTCACTCGTATCTACTTGAAAACGAAAAAAAAAAACAAGTTTTTATTATATTTGGATAACAGTCAACACAAAGTTAACATGATAGTAACCAACACCGTTATTCCCCGAGTAAACTACACTCACTTTACTGCAAATGAATATAAGTAACTCATATTTCATTATATTTTAATCATGAGATAAGATACTAAATAAATTAGCTTGTTCAACATTTACAATTCTAAGATGCTACAAACTTTGACCGACTAGTTTTGGAGTAAAATTGAGACCCTTTAAGTGTTTGGGTGTCATTTTAATTAATTTAATGCCCGTTTCAATTTATGTTCACTCGTATTCACATGAAAATGAACAAAAATAAATTTTCACTAATTGTTGAATATAATCATTAAATTGTAATGATTTTTAATAAATTCTGATAGCTTTTAAGTTAGGTTTTGGCAAATTGTGATAGCTCTGTTTTTCATATCCAAAAAGGCATATTGTCGGTTTGAATATACAGGCATCATTTCTACCAATTTTGTGTTCATTTTGTTTCATTCTCGCTCGTATCCACTTGAAAGTATAATGATGAAAGTTTTAACTAAATTTGGACATTACGATCTACAAAGTTCACACTATGGTGAATCATATCATATATTTGGTTAGAAACTACACTACAATTAACAATAAAGGAAAATGTAAGTAATAAGTATGGTATACAAAACATATTAAATGTAGTGAATCGATGTGTAAACTCGTCTAAATATTTCAAACATTATTCTACTAGTTTCAAAGTGAATCGAGACACCGTGATCCAAAATAGCTTGATATTGTTTTAAACATATAGGTGTCATTTCTACTAATTTCGTGTCTATTTCATTTCATTTTCGTTCATATTCACTTAAACGTGTGAGGATGAAAATTTTAAAAATATTTGGACGTTACAATCCACTCAAAGTACAAACTATAGTGAGTCATACCATACATCCAGTTGTAAATTACACTACACTTTACAATACTTAAAAAACGTAACTAACAAGTATGATATACAAAACATAACATGTATAGTCATTCAACATGTACAACTTATCCAAATATTGTTTTACTAGTTTCTTGTTGAATTTCAGTCCCCTGTGACCTGAAACGACATGTGGTCATTTTAAATGTATAGGGTTGTTTTTACTAACTTTGAGTCTGTTTCGCTTCATTCTCCCTTGTATCCATTTGAAAGTGTAAGGAAGAAAATTTTAACACTATATTTGAACATTACGTTCAACACAAGTTTAAACTATAGTGAATCATACCATACATCCGGTTGGAAACTACACGACGCTTGATAATAAAGGAAAACATAAATAAAATTTTCGATCAAAGCCTTAAAGATCATTGATAGTACCAGTGAAGCGAGTAATCATATCAAAATAGGCTCATTTTGTTTCATAAGGCACAATAAAGTATGTTTTTAGTTCTAGTATTCAATGATAATTTTCGTTTATCTTCTTCATCATATTTCTCTTTAGGTTTTGAAATTATTTGATTCGGTTTATCATCCTCTTCAATAATCTTTTTAGGCACATAAGAATCAAACTCAATAACTTCCCAAATATTATAATTTATAGTTTGAATATAAAACATCATACTAACTTTCCAATAATTATAATGTGTGACATCAAATAAATGTTGACGATTTGTAAAATGCCCCTCAATATTTTGAAGATTGTGGTTACTCAAGATTGTGAAATCCATTTTTTTTTTTTTTAAAGAAATGAGCACCTTGCTGTGATACAGATTGAAAGTCCAAAAATAACTAATTAAAAGGGAGGTGTATTGATTTTTGAAACTTTTTCGAGAAATTTGATTAAGTTATGAATAAATTAATCAAGTAATATGCAAAAATACGAAGAGCGATAAATAAAATGAAAGAGATTGTGTAAACGATATAATTGTGGAGGTTCGATCCAAAGCAATGACATACGTCATTCGTTATCAAGTTCTTCATCACAAGCAATGCCTTTTCACTATATTTTTAATTGAATTATGGAGCAATCCAAACCTTTACAACGCTTTTAGTTACTTACAAATAAAGAGTATCGATCCTTATACAACATTAAATTTTCCGGTACAACAATACAACCCAACCTATTGAGCTTTCTTGGGACTTCAATATAACCTACAAATTTGATGAGGGATGATTTTACAATTTGAAACTTCTCTCTTAATAAATGATATAAACAAATTAAGTACTAAGAGTGGAAGATGCTAACACTTCAATGAATTGAAATAAATGAAAGTTTAAGTGTTATATAAGAAAACTTTGATGATAAAGATGAATGAAGAATTTGATTGAATCAATCAAACATATTTCACAATAAATGATTTGATGATAAATAAGATGTAAGATCAATGTAATTTTGCTAAAGAATATCTCACTTTAATACTCTCAAAAGTCTTCCATTGAATGCAAAAAGTGAATCTAGTTATAGAGTTCATTGAACAAAAATATCCATGGCACCAAATAGTCAACCGGACGTTCGCTTTCTTATGCAGACATACGAAACTAGTTGTTGCATACAAAACGTCAGAACAGTAAAGAAAATGTCTGTTACCAAAACTGGATGTCCGTATGGACATTGGACGTTCACTACTTTGCCCGAACGTCTGCATTTCATAAGTTTAGTCTATTTTGACCTTGCTTTGAGTCCTTCCACCAATGTGAATGTTTTTGAATAATGTAATGGTGCTTTTCAAAATATGATCTAAGTTTAATTATAATTTTGAAAATCAATTTTGCTTTTATAATTTTTGCAAGTGATGATCAAAATAATTTTTAGCACATAAAAAATGTTTTTAGCTTTCATCATTTAGTATTGAGAATTGAAGCGTTTATACCTTTACAAATGCATAGAAATGTCTAGTCTAAGATCTTCCTTCGGCTTTTGACTTTTTGAAGCTCTTTGTTTCGAATGATTCATCTTGAATGCTTAACTTCCATCTCGATTTTTATCGTACGTTTAATTTGTAATGTGAATCTTTTGATGGAGAATTTTTTGTCCTCAATCGATCAACTTTGCAACAATAGCTTTGAAACTTTAAATTCAATTGTTAGAAATAAAATTAACTTATTTGTTATGATCAAAGTATTAAGGATAAAGTTAACCTTAGGTCAACAATTGTTGCTTCTCAAGATGGTAGTTTTCGTTGGTTTTTGGTGCATTGGAATGGTCATCCACCTAGTGATGTTGCTTGAATTACTGAAGATGAGTTCCATCTACTGGATGCTAAACTTTTGGATGCCTATCTGGATTATACCTTGTCGGAGTCGAGTTCTTTTCAACTAGGGACGAATGATGCAAAATCAAAAGTATATTCTAGGCGTATATGAAATCAAATCAATTAAAAATAGAATTTTCCATTATTTTGTTTTATTGGTTTTGGTAAGATAGTTGAGTTTGTCTCCTTTTCTAAAAGGAAATTCTAGTTTTTCTTAGTAGTAGTATTTTTCTTTTCGATGTAATTTAGAACATATAAAATGAGGCTTTTTTGATTGTAATAAGACTTGATTATTGAAATAATCTACAATCTCCCTCATTTTCTCCTCTCTTTTCTTCTCTTAGTCGCTCTTTTACTCCTTGCACTCATCATCATTTTTGGTTATGAAGGTTATTAACGACAAGTTGGTAAATTAAAATAGTTGATCATTGCGATTGATAAGCTTTATTACACGGAAAAGTCCACTTAAATATGTCTACTTTTAAGATTTGATGTCCCTCTGTCGTCTCCAATTCTTCCAAGCTTTTTTCCCCCACCTGGGCAGCCAGCGCTGTGCAAATGGCAAAGTGAAGGCAAGTGTTAAAAGAAGATAAGCTATTGCTTTGTTTTTCTCTTTTGTTCCTCTGAGTGTAGAACTGATAGCAAAACCATAAGTGAACATCATCGAATATAGGGATATGTGAAGTTCCCTTTGAAATGGAAATCCTCCTGTGAGATAAATTATGATGCACAGTGAAGCAGTGAGACTTATAGAGTTGGTGAACATGAACATAAATGCAGTAGCATGAGACCCGAAAATTGCTGCAGCTGCAGCTAATCCAGATGCCTCCGCTGGTCCAATCTTAGGTCTAAGACCACCAGTTTGATTTGGAGGAGCATTGTTATCAAAAATGCCTGCCGGAGGATTCACGCCGGCTTGAAAGGAAACTGTGGCAATCAGTGCAGCCACAACTAATAGCGCATTACGCGTATCGCTAGGTGAATCTCTTTGAATTTGAAATTTGAAATATTTGAACCAATTCTTGGAACGTTCAGATGGAGGATCCAGATGCTTCCTGATTGATTTCGTTTCTGGTGATTTTTCTGTTGTGATAGTGAAAGCATCTCGTCCCTTAATTGCCCCGGCTGCTTGTAGAATTTCTCTAATCCGAACATCATGGGAATCTTCAATAACATTGTCCAAAATATCCAGTGCTGTCAAACCCTTGTCATTTGTCGCATTCACTTTTATTGTTTCTCTAATGCTGCTTTTGTTAAGGAGTAGATCTATGGTCTGCAACATGGAAGAATCCACAGTTAAATGGAAGAATGGAATTATGGATTCAAAACTCAACTATGACAACTGATCACAAGGATCCAGTTGTTGCCGGACTTCGCTTAGGGAGGAAAACACAAAAATAAACAAATTCTACATGTTTCCCCAGAAATATAGACATGATGCGAGGCTAAAAACAAACTGATAGGAGGGGAAAGTTAATTATTAAGAAAATCTTGACAGAGCTGAACATACCTCATGTTGTTTTGTAAGAACTGCAATGTGCAGTACAGTGTTCTCATCACAATCTGCCAAATTTACAACTGGTTGCACGCCGAGCCACTCCAGCCACTTCATCAAAATTCTGAACGCATCAAACTGGTAATTCTTCACAGAAAGGTGAAGGGCAGTCTCCCTATGATATGTGATATCTTGAATAGAATCTGGACACGTGGACAGCAATTCGTTGATGATATCAACTCTCCCCTTCATTGACGCATAATGAAGAGCCGTTCTTCGGTATTTGCCTTGTAGGCGACATAATTCACCATTAGCCCTCAAAAGTTCCTTCACTATAGACAAGTCCCCCATGATTACAGCAATGTCCAGAGGCCTAAAACCATCGCTGTTCAACTCTCCAGCGATTTCAGGATCGAGTTTCAGAACTTCGTGCACAAAATTAAGCTGCCTGGCTTTGGTTGCAACATGTAGAAGAGATTCTGAGGGGGATATTAGTCTTAAATCATCAAGAATTGATGAGTTTTCGTCAAGAAATTTTACAAGAACCTCAAGGTTTCCAGCACGTGCAGCGTCGAACAGTTTCTTGCTATCCATCTTTTACTATACAGTAAAGACCTTCAAGTAGGATGGATATGATGAAGGAATATAACTAATAGGTGGATTTATATAATCTCCAAGATGAGTTCACTGTTTCTGGGGGTTAATAATAAACACCAAGAACTGCTTACTTCGCAAGCAAGTTAATTTGACCAAATCAACAAATAATAAACTGCTTACTTTGCAAGCAAGTTAACTTGACCAAATCAACAAATAATAAGACCTTACCAATTGACTATTTCACAGGTTCTTCTTTCTTACGTAACCAGACACAGTAATGCTGATATAGCCCCTGTTTGAGCTCACTGACAGCAGGCCCCAAAGTCAAAAAAATGTGTAAGACTACCAATATTTTCTTCATTCCTCCCATTGTAAGTTTGTTCCGGTTTTGCCCCCACCTCTAATTGCATCTTCACTCACTTTCACCTAACCATTTCCACCTATCACCTCCACTTCCACAACATCTAGAGCCCTCTGCGAGCTCACCGTCACCAAATTTTTTTGGACCAAATCAAGGGTAAAAACCAGTACGCCTGTGGCTGAGCAGTACCCATATGGCTTCATTCTCCACTTTCCCTATCGAACAGGTAACTAATCTTTCACCTTCGCTGAGTCCGGTTTTGTGGAAATATTTCACTTTTTTCTCCTCCCCTTTGTTCCCGACTTCGATCTAGAGCTTTCTCAGGCTACAAATCTAGCGTGAAGCACAAAATTGTGACCGGCTTCCATGGAAAACGACTTCTCTCCGTGGCAAAGTTCCCCCGACCAAACAGTAAGCCATTGCGTTACAATACTTTCAGACCTAAATTCTGGCATGTTTCTTTACCTGTATTATATCTTTGGTTGAACTCGTAGAGCCAAAAAATTGTGTGCAATTTTGTTTGGTACAAATTGTTTTCTTTGATTTCTGTTGTTTCAATTTGAACCCTTCAAATGCCTTCTTTTTTCTTTATTCTTTGTTAACATCCTTCACTAGATTCTAGTTTTTATTTGTGCTATTATTTTACCGTCTATCTACTGTCAAAGAAATTGTGCTACAATGCATCATGAAGTCTAACAGTCAGAATGCAATATAAATCTAAGTTCTAACAACGGTGCTGCCTCCTGCCCTAAAAGCAAAGGCACAGATTCTTCATTCGTATTTTTCTCAATTTGAATCATATGTAAATGTCTTAGTATGAGTCTAATGAGGTGATGCTTCACATATTCATGTCCTTGGTTGGGGTAATGTCTCCCTTTGGTAGTGCTACAAATATTAATACTGTAATAATTCTGTGCGTTACATGGGTAGAACTCCAATTTCCCCACTTTAGTGTAGATGAAAATTGCTTTTGCATTGAGATTTATTTCATGCGAAAGATTATATTGACTCTTATCCCAGTTTTCTCCCATGGCAGCAGTTCAAAAGTGGCATCCCAGATATGTTGCACCCTGCTGCTTCCAATTTGCAGGCACCCCAAGGCGTGGTGCGTAAGACGGTGAGGTGGAACCAGCCAGAGCACAAAGTATTCATCGAAACCTGCGAACTTGTCATAGCTAAAGGCCACCGATGAGGCAAATATTTCTCTTCCAAAGGATGGCATCGTATAGCAGACATGTTCAACGCCTCGATCGGGAATCGCAGATGAAGAACTATTGGAATAAATTGTGCACGGATCACAAACACCTGTTTGAGTTGTTGCGATGCACTGGAATTGAGTACCGCTCGGGTACAGGAAGAATTCACGCCCCGAGCCATTGGTGGGAAGCAAAAATTAAGGTATTCGTTCACGAATATCTGCACCTAATCATTATACTTGATGTATTAGGCATTAAAACATTGCACACTGTATTCGTTCCACTTTTTTATACTTGGAATAATTTTCAGATCGTGAGGTTCACATTTTCGAGTTGCTATTTGTAGTGTAAGATGATTTTGGTTGTGTTGGTATTCATTGAACATTATGAACGGTTAATAATTGCATCCCCCAAGTACGTGGAATATTTGATAACAATGGCCATTTCGTAAATATGTTTCGCGTGCATTCCCAAACAGACGTAATTTTTTTCAGCACAACAAGTCATGTAAATATGCCAGTGATTACTTCTTTCGGATTCCAACGTTATTTCTCGTCTACCTCGTCTATGTAGGAGAAACCAAAGTACGCGAACTACAAGAACTACAACTGCAGCGAGATGTATGACACGTATGGCAGATTGTTTGGGGACATTGGCGACCCAACCAAGTATGCGTTGTCCCCAACGAAGCTGTCGCAGCATGGTTTTGAATTGGGCACTGATAGCGACATAGAGTATGGAGGTGACAAGTTCTCCATTAACGTGGAGGCAACGGATTCCAGTGGCAGCCCAGTCGAAGGTTGACCAACCTCCTCAATGAATATATCTGGACACTATAGTAGGGATAAAAGAAAAATCAAACATAGGAAGGGAAAAGCAAAGAAGAAAACGTCCGGTGCACGAGAGGTTTCAGCTTCCCTTGAGCAGATGGTTAGTATTGGAATGGATCTTGCTTCAATTGCGCGCTCGTATCGTAAGGGAGGAATGACAATCGGCGAATGCGTTGACAAACTTCTGTCGTCTGGCCATGTTCAGGAAGGTGATTGACTCCACCTCTTTGCCCTATGGGTGCTACGTGACAAAGATAGTCGTAACTCGTACTGTGCTGCCAAAACAACTTATTTGAGATTCAAATTCATTGAGTACTATTTCGAGCGAGGCAATCTATCCGTTAACTGTAAGGAGTGAACGCTCCTTTCGGACGTTAGTGATTAGTTTTTTATGGTTTTATGATGTCGCCGGACGATTTTATGTATATATCACCCGTGTTCAATTTTCTATTTATGACTTCGTGTATCGTAAACCTTCGAATTTGTGTTAGAATATGTATTATCAGGTCCATCCACGAATGTCACACGTATTATTATGCTATACTGAAATTGTGCATCATTACATATTTCCATGTATGTCAGGATATATATTTCTTGCATCATGACTTGAAAATTCTCGCATGCTACAATGCCAATAATTGTCCAAATACAAATTATTATTCCACCAGTTACAGCTCTATAAATTGCAACTACATGCGAAAGACCTCTTATTTCATGACTCCCTACGTAGAGTTCTTCATTGTGTCATAAATTCTTGAAACCTATATTGTTCGTAAGTCCTTCTAGTGTACCACAATTTTTTCACTCGATGTCAGATACGTCGGACATGTACGCATCTTCAGAAACAGACTGTGACATTCAATCGATGTCTGATTCAGATACGAGTTCCGATGAAGATTTGATGGAGCAGTTACAGGATGACATAACCACTTGGCTTCAGTACTGCAGAATTGCCCAGCGAATTATTCGCGAGTACTTTGCACCTAATAGAGTACGTCCATTTTTATTCCCAACAACACGATGCTGCCACATTTTTATGCTACAAAATTTGCATGTGTATCCACAAACGTGTTTCCAGGCGTTAACGATGAACCCACCAATGTTTATGTAATTCACGCACATACTTCGGGACGAGTACGGCCTGAGAAGAAGCCCANGGACTGAGACGCAGCCCAAACATTGACATATACGAACATGTGAGAATGTTCTTGTGCATTTTAGCACACGACAAAGGATATCGGCAAGTTCAGACGCTATTCGATCATTCGTTGCAGACGATCAGCCATTACTTTAAGACGGTCCTGCGTGCGTGCGTGGCTTTCGCAGCGTACATGATAAAACCAGATCCACGTTACAACAAAGGGGTAGCTCACCATCATCCGAACGTGGAACGATATCCTCTATTCCAGGTTAGTCCAATTCACGCCGTAGATGGTACGACATTATTGTGCTGATGAAGTGAAGGTTTGTTGATGCATATTATTATTACAGGATTGCATTGGTGCGATAGACGGAACCTATGTGCGAGCCTTGCTGCCACACAATGTAAGAGAGAATTACATTGGAAGAAAGGGGATTCCAACCCAGAATGTACGGCCGCCTGTGATTTCAATCTTTGTTTTACGTTTGTACTGTCGGGAACACCCACGATAGTCGAATTTTGGCTCGTGCTGTACATAGTCATGAAATAAATTTTCTCCAACCCGCGAACGGTAAATACTACCTGGTTGACTTTGGTTTCGCACATAGGCCTGGGTACATGGCTTCGTATAAGGACTCTGATATCCGATATCATTTTCAAGAATTCGGCAACGCAAGGGAAGGACAACGTCGTCGGTTTCGAAATGCACGGGAGCGGTTCAATTTTCATTACTCGTCATACCAGAACGTTATTGAGCGTGCGTACGTTATTTGGAAATAGAGATGGAAGATAATCGATCGAATGTCTGGGTATAATATGAGAGCACAAACAGCTGTGGTCGTGGCCACAATGGGTATACATAACTTCATTCGAAGAAACGGTCGGCTGGATGATGGATTTTGTAGAGCCGAAGAACTAGATGACGACGAAGTCGAGATTGATCTACCTGATGAAGAAGATGAAGTTGCAGCCGAGGTAGATGCAATAGTTGAAGAGGACATGTCGTGGCTGCAGCTACGCGATTACATGGCCCAGACTTTACGTTAGTAGTTCTAGGTCGCGCCCTTATTTGATTGGGGGGCTTACTGTATTCGTTTTAGTCATTATATCCGCTGCTGTATGCGAAATCGTTTGTAATGGATCATTATAACACTTTGAAATTTTCTTCTGGACCAGATTTCACAAGTTCATTGCGCAACGAAAATAATGAGGTGACGAACAAATTTTAATTCTATGCATTTGCTGGAGCACGATCAGTTGTTTAAAAAAATGAAGGAAAAGCATTCCACCTAACACTAAATTGGGAGGGCAATATTGGAAGAAGTTAAAAATGTGCATAAGAAAAGTCAATATTTGCAACTATGCTGGGAACAATGGCTGATAAATTGGATTGTTAATTTCGTGGGTCCCGTCACTTTGGAAGTGTGATTGGAAATAAAAAATCAATGTTGTCAGAAAGTGCTGTTGTAGAATTGAAAATGGCCAAAAAAAGGGGTTTCAAATAGGGGCATAATTACCCTCATTTCACAAAACTAGAATAATATTTGAATAGTGATTTTTAGGAGAATGTATAGTTAAAAAGTAGGGAAACGTTTTGAGTTTATGTGTAGAATATTTTGTTTTGTGAATATATAGTTGAAAATTAGTACGTAGAAAAAAGAGTTTGAAAATAATGGTTATCAAACATGGACTTAGATAGTTGGAAAAAGAATATAAATCCTGAATGAAATTATATTATCTTTTTAACTATTTTTTAACCACGCATTCATCAAAAAATTACTATTTCAAAATTTCCTTCAAAAAAAATATATTTTTAATAGTTGTCAAACATGGCTAATTCTTAACTTGAAAACTTCTAGGAAGGATCGTATGGACTGGATATATATTCAATATAAAAATAAAATAATGAGGAGCTCTTTTAGGTCGTTTGTTTCAGAGGGGTTGGTATAACTGATAACCAAATTTGGCACCATGACATAAGTGAAGATTAAATTAAAATGTCACTAATCCATATGTTCCAGGTGGACTGAGCATGGCTTGATATATTACAGTTGTGATTAATATAGCTATCACAAGCAATGCATTTCGGATTTCACTTGGAGTCTTTTTAGTTTTATCATATTTGAATTAGTCCCGCAATTTCTTTTAAGGTTTTCGAGGCCTCTCTGACACGACCTATCCTAAGTCACCCTAATGAACCTTACACGTGTCGTGAGCCGAACTAGCGAAGTGCTGGACCCACCATCAAGGCACTAAGAACAGCTAAAACTGAGACACCCATATATCAAAATTTTGACAGAGTTTCCCCTGTAATATGGACTAAAATCACCTTAAAAATAACCAANATGAACCTTACACGTGTCGTGAGCCGAACTAGCGAAGCGCTGGACCCACCACCAAGGCAACTATGAACTGCTATAACTGTGACACACTTTTATAAAAAATTTACCAGAGTTTCCCCAATAATATGGACTCAAACCATCTGAAAAATTACCAATATTTTCAAACCAGTACATATAATTTTAAACAAGGTACATCAGCCCTCAAAACTTAAACTATTCAAAATACAACACAGGAAATTCGATCTTTACAAATATTTTACAAACAAAAATTCCAAATGTATGCAAAATACCAAAAATGTAGTGAGCCCAAAAGAAATATGAACTAGATGAGTTAACAAAACGACTTATACAATTAAAGATAAGGACTGACTCAGCTCGGTGGATCAACAAACTCCAATGCTGCTCAACTCAACTACTATCTGATAAGAAAAGAGATGACAAAAAAATATGAGCTGATAACTCAGTGAGTGGATAGTTTGTAACTAAGTAGATTTTCTGAAAATTCACATTCTTTTGAAATTTGGAGAAGTCTAAAATCTAGTAATACTTTTTAAAACTGAATTATGATTTCATCATAAAATCTTTGATTTTTCATTCTAAATAAGTAACTGTAAAATATAATGAGTTTAATGAATTTAATCTTTATGAAAATCTTTGAAATATTTTGCTATTCAAAACTATAAGCTGAAATTTTTATACAGAGAACTGAATAATCTGAATTTTATAATTGGAAATCAAATAAGCTATTAAAAATACTGAAATATTACACCAAAAAGGTATCCTAAATAATCTTACTCATGTATCGATTAGTACCGATATACATGGCATAATTATTCAATTCTGAAATTCTGGTCATATGTGCGTAGAGCTATAATCTGGTCATACACTATGAAATCACATTCACAATAGTGCAGAGCGGGTAAAATCACCATAATTAATCATACACTGCTGAAACACATTAACACCAGTGCAGAGTGGGTAAAATCACCATAACTGATCATACATTGTGGAAACACATTCACATCAGTGCAGATAAGGGTAAAATCACCTTGGTCTAGTGGTTTTCAAAATAACTTTAAGTATGCTGAAATATTTAATACTGATACATCATGCTGATGAAATGATTTAAATGAACTGAATTGAACTTTTTTTTTTTAAATAACTTATGACAAAATTCGTTTGATTCTGAAAATCATGTTGTCAAATCAAATATATAAAATAATTAACTTTCTGATATAATATAGATTTAATAAATATTTATTTATGAAAAGTAAG
>CAIGRB010096735.1:38569-65118 GCA_903798255.1 Fraxinus quadrangulata | reverse complement strand
CAAGGTGAACTCATAAGTCGAAAAAGAGTTTTCGACTTACATTGACTTAACAGTAGGATAAAAGATATGATCGATAAACGAGATTGACACATATCCATATCTCATAATTGATCGGATCATATTGACGAAATAATTATAGTTTCACGGTAAACGAACAAGTTTGGTATTGTCACACTACATGACATTTTCTATCACATGTATTGCCCGACACATTGATATATGTCAATCTGGGACGACGAATGTAAATTAGTGATAAATTAAAAGGGGTATTTTAATTTATCGATTTTGATCAGATTAAAATAATAATTTAAGTTATTAGACATCGTGATTGGGAACCTAATGTGTCACACACAAAAGAGAACCAGAAGAATGTGATTTACCAATTAATTAATTGATAAGTGTTGGATAATTAATTAATTGGGTTGCTTATTGATAGGCCCAAATTAATTAATTGAATTAATTAATTCATGGACCGAATTTAATTAATTTGATTAATTAAATATTGGACCGGGTTAAGTTTAAGAGACGGGCCAAGCCCACTTGAGCTTATATTAATAGGTTGTTAGGGTTTGAAAACCGTGAAGAAATAATTATTCTTCCTAGCACAAGAAAAGAAAACTCTAACCGTCATTCTTAATCTCTGTGTGGATCACCATTGAAGGCTGCACAATTGGACAGCTTGAATTACATATCGTGATTATTGGAGTTCGAGAATCAGCAAAAGAGTTTGCAGAATTCATCAGAGGTACAATTCCTATCACATTTTTTATCTAAACACAATGTAGATCCTTGGTGAGAATTGAAAATTGTTTACTTTTCGCTGCGCATGATTAAGTAAATTCCCAACAGCTAGAATGTTGCAAGGCTACCTCACATTCCTATGTCTATTGGCTAGGAAAGGAGTGGGCCCTGTCCTAAGTGCTTTTCAGATCATGCAAGGCTACCTCACATTCCTCTGTCTATTAGAACTCATTTCCACCTTTCAAAATTGTAAAGAAATGTAGGCACTTATCCATGGCCTTAGAGACGAAGCAGTTCAATGCAGCTATGCATTCGATGAGGCTCTATACCTCATTTGGTTTCAGAGGTGACCTCATATTAATTAAAGTTATGATCTTTTCCAGGTTGGCCTCAATGTCCCTCTGGTTGACAATATAGCTCAGAAACTTTCCAGAAGTAACCCCAGAAGCGCACTTTAAAGGATTAAGTCTCATTCTGTTCCTCCTTAATATTTGAAACGTTTTGCTGAGATGTTCAACATGATCCCTTGCTTTTAAGCTTTTCACCAACATGTCTTCTATGTAAACCTCCATGGATTTTCTATTAGTGGCAGCGAACATTTTATTGATAAGTCTTTGGTAGGTAGCTCTGGCATTTTTCAACCCGAATGACATGACTTTGTAGTAATAAAGGCCTTTGTCTATAGTGAAGGGTGTGTGTTCTTCATCTTCTGAGAGCATTGAGATCTGATTGTACCCGAAATATGCATCCATGAAGCTAAGAAGTTCATGTCTGACGGTAGAATCTACAAGTTGGTCTATCCAGGGAAGTGGAAGCTGTCCTTGGGACAAACTTGATTGGGGTTTGAGAAATCCACACAAACCCTCCATTTGCCATTGTGCTCTTTGATGAACACGGGATTAGAGACCCACTTTAGATACACTAACTCCCAGATAAAACGGTTGTCGATCAACTTCTTAACTTCGTCTCTTAGGGCCTCATATATTTCCTAGTTAAGGGCTCTCATCTTCTGCCTGTGTGATGTGGCCTTGGATCAAAGTTCAAGCGGTGGCAACTGACCTTTGGGTCAATGCCAACCATATCCATGTGCTACCAAGCGAAGATGTCTAGATTTTTCAGCAAGAAACTTTTTCAATTTTTTCTTGGCTTTTATTAGCAGATTATTTTCAACCTACGAATGTTTGGAGGGGTTTTGTGGGTCTACTGGGAAAATCTCAAGTTATTCCATAGGAGCTATTTGAGGCTCACAATCAATGATACGAGGGTCTAGTTCCTCCAAGTTTATTGCTTCTTTAGCAACTCTCCCTTCCTTAAGGATCGTCTGTTCTTCGCAGACAACCCCTTCTTTAGAGCTATGTAGACAACCCCTTCTTTAGAGCTATGTATAATTTCAAGGATGGCCTCTTTTTCAGAGGTATCTGTTATTTCGACGTCTCCCCCTTGTTCAAGGCTCCTCCCTTGTTCAGGGACGTCGTCTATTTCAATGTCTTTGTGAATCATATTAACCTTTTTTTTCGACTTTCCTCAGGGAATTCGAGTAACATTCCCTCCCACTCCTTTGGTCACCTCTAATCGTGGCTATGTCCTTCTTGGTTGGGAACTTCATGCACAGATAAGGAATGGAGGTGACGTAGTTACTTTAAGGCTAGCCTCCCCAATACTCGGAGATAGGCGGAGCGATTACCTATTACCAAGAATTCCATGAAATGGTGAGCATTCAAGGGTGTAGTCCCCATCTCTATTGCTAGAGTAATCTTACCCCCTGGAATGATGCTATCGCCCTTGAAGCCGTATAAGAGGGAACTCATTTGGGTTAGTCCGTGGTCAACTTTCATATTATTGAAAGTAGTTCCAAAGATGATGTTGACAGAGTTCCCATTGTCCACTCTCATTCAATTAAGGCTATTGCATGCTACAACGGCCCTCACCACTAAGGCGTCGTAGTGTGGATAATGTACATGAACTGCATCATCTTTGGTGAATGTGATTGGTAAAACTCTCCTATCACTAAAAGCTCGATTGACTATAAAGCTTGTCATTGGGGTGTTCGTCGCTTCCCTAGCCTAATCTCTGTAAGATCTCCCAATGTATAGATCTCCAAAAATTGTATAAATTTCCCTGATTGGCTCTTGGCCAACATTCTCTAGGGGACTTCTCCTTTGTCTTTGACCCACTCTCGTTTGTTTTACATCAGCGTCTCTCCTTTTCGGAGCTTCGTTTCTGTTGGGACATATCGGCTCAACATTTCTAGGTTGTTGGGTCTGTCTTGAAGGAGAATCTCTTCGGGAGCGGCTATTTCTCCCCTGGTTGGCATTCTGAGGTTGGTAATGTCCTTGTAGCCTTCAGTGTTATGACTGTAGGAGTGATAATAGGTACAATAGAGGGGTGCTTCACTCCTATTTCTAGGTTCTGCACTTCGCCTCCTACCTCTTTGATAGGGCCTGTTCTGGTACGTTGTAGCACCATGGTTTACTTCCTCATAGGCTAAGGTGGGCACTGCATTTGATATTGTTGCGGCTAATACTTGTCCTGGGTTAAGAGAGGTTGATTGTCCGTCCAGTGGTCCATCAAGTGAGAGGTGGGACCTCTTCCTCTTTGTCTTTATGGGGATGAGAGCCCTTAGTTTGCCATGTTCCTGTGATCTCTCAATTCTTCATTAAGGATCTCCTGCCTTATAATTTCCAGTAAAGTGTCATAGTTGGTAGGGTCTTGGTTTTGCACATCTCTCCAGAAAAGAGAGTTCATATCCTATCATCTCAGTAGGGCTCTTAGAGCCTTCCAAAGACTCACCTTGTTGCTGTTGTTGTAGGTTATCTCATCGAAGAAGCGAGACAAGAAACTTTTCAGAGACTCACCTTGTTGTTGCCGCATATCCCATAGGCGTTTGATATGTCATTCACCTTCTTTGCTTGAGGTGAAATGCTTTAGAAAGGTTTTTTTAAGATTAGGCCAGCTTCGAATGCTCACTATAGATAACCTGGTATACTAGACTTCGGCTGCTCTACATAGGGTTAACTGGAGAGCTCTACACTTCATTGTCGGGTGGCTCATTTCAGACTTATGTGAGTTTGGAAGCTGTTGAGGTGCTTTGTCGGATCGCCTCTTCCATCGTACTTGGAGATTTTGGGAAGGGTAAAGTAATTCAGCATGTGGACATTCTTAATAGCGAGAATGGCGAATTTTCATCGTCATCGTCAAGGTCCCATGACCTTTTGAGGTTCATCAGAATCATCATTTTCCCTAAACTAAGTTTACGGGAGTGGATGAGAATGTCCTACTTCACTTCAGGCTCGTTCTCTTTACTAGAAATCTGAGGTCCATCGTTGTGAACTAGTTCTTGTCTTTTGAATGGAAGAGGCTCATGCTGCATATTTCTAGGTATAAGAGGAGGTTAAACCTGCCTAATTCTAAGCATGGGGAGAGGTTGATGCTGCCTATTCCTAGGCATCCCTAGGCTTAGCCTGTCTAATACACATTCCAATGGAGCGAATCGTAAACACGGGGAGATGCTTTATGGCGGGAGACAAAAATGTTCGAGTTTCGGTGAGTGAAACAAGGGTGATTACAATAACAACCACCACCAATCAAATACTAATGTAAACCAACTAAAAGATCAAACTCTAATATATGAAGAAAGGGAATACTGTCTATTAAAAGTTTACAAGATGACTTGCTTTATCAAGAGCTCAAGAGCCCAAAGTCTAAAATTCCAACCCCTTTATAGTTACTAAGTGGTTCTATTTATAGTGTTGTGGCCGACGTGGTATTCGTTGGATCAGAGCCATGTGGCATTATTTCCTTGACTGGGGCATCACATCACTGCCTATCATACAATTAATGAATTGACAATGATTCAGCCACCATATACAACAGGCTGACACACCCAACACTCTTTATTACAAACGTTACATCAATCACTTCTAAAGATTTGCTTGACAATCTTGTATGAGACAGCTTCAACTTCATGAGCTTAAGGTGAATTAAAGATCTCGGCTGGAGGGAACTTGTATTGGCTTTCTGCATGAAGATCTTCGGCTTCTTTCATCTCCTTTATGTAGTATTTCGAACTCAAGCACTTTGATTGTTTAGGCGGCGCTTCGGAGTAAAGGCTTCAGCCATTTACATGATTTCATTAGATTAGACCAGTTAGGTTTTTGTTGACTTTTCTGCCTACGTAGATTGTTACGTGACACTTTGACTTGAGCATCGGTTGTGAGGCATAACAAATAGAAATTGCACGGATTGTGAAGAAGCCAGGGAGGTAAACTAATGAAATAAAAGTTCAAGGTTTCCATGTGTAGAATATACTTTCATGTATTTTAAAGTAAAGAACGTGATAATGATTTTACGAGATTGTTCGTGTCTTGAGCTAGTACTTCATTTGGGTAAGAAATTAAAATTTCATATAATGCAATAAATTGATGTTCAATAAATTATGTTAGTATGACCTATGCTTAGTTTTGACATGAGAATGTGCTCGGACTTGTGGATTCTGACACGTAAATATGTAAAGTAGAAATTTCAGATTTTTGTTCAATTTGCAAATGTCATCCCCGAAAATGAATTCTGTAAAGTTTTGGAAAAGACTAGTAGGTTTGGAATTCCTTATGAGACTTTATCCTTTGGCTTTGGAAACAAGTCATTCGGATGTCAGTAGGATAATTTATGCCCTTTTTCGTGTGCTATGTTCAGCTTATACGGGAAAAGCTTTTGGCATGTGATCGAGTGTCCAATTGCATGCCCAAACGATGTTGAAAAATTCTGAAATTTTAGTATGTTGTATTTAAATGAGTTTAGGGAAGTCTTTAAAAGTTTCATACAATTCCAAACCAATATAATGGTCTAAGTGAGCTTACTGTTCAAGGGCGCGTTGCAGGGTTGAACTCCATTAATGTGAGTTATCTTTTGTTTTCATCATTTATTTTAGTTTCCTTTTTTCAATGAATCAAAGCTAACTAACTTTATTCATTTATTTTCGTAATTGTTGCACTTGTCCTATAATGTAAGGTTAATCTATGAAATATGAAATAAGAAAAAAAAAATAACCTAAGAATCACGTCTTTGTAACAAATTTTAAATCCTAAGATTTGGAGCGTTATGCCATACCTTATAGATTGATTATGAACATATTTCAAGATTAAAATATATAAGTTGTGAAACATTGTACTTTTTAATTCAAGCACATAACTTATATTACTGCAAGTAATCATAGGCACTTTAATTCGCATGCTCAATATTAAGTAAATTTAATAAATAAATAAAATTATAATTTATTCATTATAAAATATTATTCTATTACAACAAAACACATTATATAGACACACGACATTATTACTATCCATGAGATTCGATGAGATCATCTTTAGTTAGTCTAGTGCATTTTGTCTACACAAGTATATGCTACCACTGGTTTACGAGGATCTTCCTCCTCAAATGGTAACTTGACTTTGCTATTGGCATAGCAGTTCTAGTTTGTTGTCCCTAAGAGTGATCTCATCACTTGTTCTCCTTTAGATGCCTCCGTTTATGAAAATATGAAAAAATGTGGCCAACCCTAAAACCTTTAGATTACACGGGTGTTTCCTGTATAATATAATACTCAATTAGGATTTCATAATTGCACAATTTTTCTTGGACTTTATTGTAGTAGGCCTATTAAATCACACAAAGATTAGAGTCAAGAGAGGGATTTAACCGGACTTACAAGACTCAAGCTCCGATAGATATTTCTAATTACGTCAACTCTTGACCAATTGAGATATAACTATTAAACTTATTCTACCAAAAGGCTGAAATGCACTATCGAGTCAAATGATAGTTATGGAACCAAATTATGATCCATAACAATATCCTCTGATTATCGTTCCACAAGTCAAACCTCGCTTGACCGTCAATATGTTGAACTCGACAAAATGATGATTTTGCCCTTCAACAAGAATTGCCCTCCAGACCCTTTTTTATAAGGCAAATTTGTTGAGAACAAATCACAATATAGAGTCCAATGATCTCATCATCGGATGAATAAGCTCAAGTTCAATTGCCTATAGAAAATACTTTAGAGTGCAAATCGTCTCATCATGATGATTAATAGATTCCACTATTACAAGTATATGATTTGTAATTGTTTCGTTTCGTTTCTCAAAGCACCAAGATCGATCTTCTAACTAAAACTTTACTCATTGATTCCTCAACGAATTTTAACTAGCAATAAAAGGTAAATTACTCGTTTAGGATTTAGGTAACTTGTTTGATAATAGAGTAGAGTCTCATAATAAGCTGTCACAAATGAGTCATCTACATAGCCCGTTCAATATGCATCAAAACGCATTATTGTTCTTATTTTTAAATCTAGACAAATCTCAATAAGAGCAATACAATCTTATTAACATAAATCATCCAACTTTATGTACCGATTGTGAACAATATATTTTGATCACGTCACAAATTGTGTTTCACTATACTCGAACCATCAAGTATACAATTTGTGACAGCCTATATGATCATGGAACTTTAGATAATTGTTTCAAATAAAAACACAAGAATAACGGAATATTAATTCATAGTCTCGTTTTATAAAATATTACTTTGAAGGGCATCAAACTAACATTAATTACTTGCATATTTCTTTATATCCTTGTGAAAGGATCAGAGGTTCCAATGACAAAGTTCCATTAGCAACACACAACATAATATTTGATGTCACTGCAAGCCATTACTTGACGATGTACTAGTTGATGGCACAACACTACTCTTTCCTGCACGTATAATTTCTCTTGTAAATCTGGTAGTAAAATCGGTTGGCTGCACTGGGAGTACGTCGTATCCCAAATTCAACAAGTTCAATCATCAGATGACGTATTAATGTTAGAATTTTGCTGTACCTAAGAGATTACACTCTCCTCACATAAGGTGGGACTCACTTGCATAAAATATTTTTTTATTTAAATGAGTCACATCCCCATGTGAGGGGGAAGAGTGTAACTCCTTAGGTACATTCCTAGATACCACTAGAAAAATCCATAATGTTAAGGCATGTGGATTAAGAAAGCAAAACTAATAAAGTTGGCTTGTGTAAAAATTTTGGAGATAGAACAATTTTGTGTACCGAATAATTTAGTAATGAAAAGAGCTTGCAAATCATATTCAACCAAAATATGATCTCAAAAGAAATCAAATATTTTAAGAGATGAATTAAGTACTACATAATTATGAAAATATTATGTAAACATAGAATGGAATTTCATGAATATGGAACGGACCTATGTAAGCAATAGGTAAGTAAGAATATTTTTCTCGTCGGTAAAGGTTATTATCATCTTGGGGCCAAATGGAGAGCATCCCACGTACAACAGAGTGGAGCAACAGAAAGATTATGTATTCTATTATATTGTCATCAATCAATTTCATGGAAGTCCAACTCTAGAAACAATCACCGCTTTATAATTGGGAGAGGAAGGCAATAGAAATATCTCTTTTTTGACATTTGTTTGAATTAAAAAATATGTATAGTTACCATTTTGTCATTCTAAAATATGATCAAACACTCAGCCCTTGTTTGAACCCATTATTTGTCAAATAATGCATTTTTACAAAGTAGATTGATGGAGAACGTGTGTTTAAAAAATAAAAATAAAAAATTTTGAGTTTGTATGTAATATTGTTTTAATGAAAATGTATGATTGAAAAGAAGGGAGAGAAAAATGTATTTTGAAAATAATTGGGATCAAACAAGAGCTTTGACTTTCGGTCAACTAACTGTTATTTGGAAGAAAACCATCCAAAGATCCAAGTGCACGATTATTGAAAAGTTTGGGACAAAACTATTAGAAGGTTAGATATTGTACTTTACATTTATTTTTTTTTTAAAGCTTTGAGAACTCTGCTGCAAATTTCCCTAAATAAAATTGAATGGTGAATAAGGGGATTCTCAAAATGAGTGATAAAAATTTACTTTTTATAAGAAGATTACAGATATGAACCAAATATAGGAGAATCACAAAATTGAATATACAATACGTCTTTAATACTTTAAAAGTGGATTTTTTTGCACTTTTTGTACCCAACCTTTTCTAAATTTTATTAATCTACCATCAACTTTTTAAAACCAAACATTCTGAGTTTTTACTTAATTGCAAATCACGTCCCTTCATCTATTTTTTCGTTAAAAACCAAGTAATATGAGGAACCCTTTCAATAAACATAAAAGGCAAAGAAAATAAATAAAAAATTACATAGGAGTCCTAAGTTTTTAAAAACAATTACAAATAAATCATCTTCTTCCCCCAAAGACCCCCTACCCACCACCAAAACTAATTTGAATGTATAATCTATGTTGAAATCTCCAGACACTAAAAAAGAATAATTTTGTCATCTATAAGACGGTCTCAAAATATATTCTATCTTGAGAATCTTACCAAAAAGGAACCAACGAGACTAGCGTATTCCTTTGCTTATGGATTGACTAAAGGAGATCATGAATTCTTATATAAATGAATGTAATCTCCTACTCAATATTTAAAATAGTAAATTTTAGTTTTAAATAATTTCCAATTGTCCACATTAATCAAATTAAAGCACATTTTAATTATTATTGACTTTCATTTTTAGATTAATATAATTTAAGTTAAATCAATCGCGGTAAAATGCATTATATTCTTCTTAGTTACCCAAGCAATGTCACAAATTAAATCTATATGTCATGATTCACAAAATAATAATATTTCAAAAGCTAATTAAAATCGGAGTAATAAATTAAAAATTACTTGTTATCCAAAAATAGACTCGAGAGTTAAATCAAAGAGTACACTACACACAAACCTGCTTTTTAACTTCTCATTAAAATAATTAGGTACAAAGATTTATTTTTCAAAAATCAGATGCACCTTTCCCACCCCCATCCAACACCACACCCCATCTACGCGTCCAACGCCCACATAACCAAGATCTGATCTCCCTCTACCATATCTATAAATGCTTTCTTTCTTTGTTCTCTCACAATCAATCTGATCGCCACCCACCAACTTCGACTACCATCATGGGAAATCAATCTTCGTTTTTCCTCTCCCAGCCAGCAGTGGATTGGCATACATCAAATCCCAATCGTAGAAGATGAAGAAGCTCAACTTAAGCTCCAGCCAAAATCCCAATCGCAATGGTGGAGGCGCAAAATAGGTTGCGGTACGATATTGTGCCTACGGTGGTGTGGCGATGTTGGAGGTACAGTGGTGTTGGTTGGATGTATGGTTCACTGTTGTCGAAGGTGGGATTGCAATGGTGACCATTTTTTTCTGTCTCTCTATGGTTGCTGGAGGCGATGGGGATGGATATGGGATGTTGTGTGAGAAAAAAAAAATCAATTACTGTCCAGTGATGGACCCAGCATTGAATCTCAGCCCAGACGGATGTTGACCGATCTACGTATATTAATTATTCTCAAATTTAAAAATTTCAAATTTTCATAAATCATAAACATTAACATTCAGCAACAAAAACCCTAATATTTTTAGATTCTCGAATTCACAAAATCTCATAAGTTTCAAATTCACAAAATTCAATATCATCTAAACACTATACTGAGGCTCACAATTCAATGATTCACAATTCACAAAATGACAAACACATTCATATAACTACACAATGAAGGAGCAAAAAAAAGCCAGCATGCAGCAGCAAACTCACTATCACGGGTTCATGACGTCACCGAGACACCGACTAAGACATAGCCACACAGGCAGCAGAGAAGCGAACGCCAAAAGTCGAAAAAAAAAGCAATCGGACGTGGACCAACTCACAGTCACAGAACGCACAGCAGCAACCACTAGCCAACAAATTGCCCCGGTCGTCTTCCTCTCTACCGTTTGGACTTTGGTGATTTGGGTGAAATTTGGGATTTAGGGATTTGGATTTTATTTTATTTGTAGCTAATAATTTGAAAATTGGACCAATTAATTGGGCCTTATTGTTTTAAAAAAAGGCCCAAAAACAAAAGAAGAAAAGAAAAAAAATTTCACAAACCCGGCTACCTTCTTCACTTTTTCTCGGCGGATGGCGTTGGCGCTATGGCTACTTCAAGCTCCCAACGGATCCAGCATGGGTGGCCGTGGGGGCTGGCCAGGTGCAGGGTCTACCCCTGCTGCTGTTGCGTAGTTGTGCAATGGTGGTGTGAGGAGAAATTAGGTGAAGAATGGGAGAGAAGAGGTAGGATGGGTACAGACGGATTCAGAACCGAATTATAAGCCAAGCTAATATATATAAAAAATAAAATTACACAAGAAATTTTTTCCTACTAAAATTCAATAGGTTGGGGGTTGGACCGGGCTGATCTGTCCCTGAGGATGGGGTACAAGTGATGGTGGTGGTGGTGGTTCATTCGGGGTGGTTGTAGGGGATTGTAGATATGAGACAAGGACAACGATTTCAATGATGCAGATATATGTGGGGTGTGATAAGTGTAGTTTCTACACTTATTCGATATCCTAAATGATTTTTTTTTTCGTTAGATAAAATACTACCTTTGTGTTATATTTTATTTTATAGGTAAAACTCAATGTTTGATGAAGAATTGAAGAAAAGAATGCAAAGAAGTGGAAAAGCGCTCAATTGTGTCAAATACAAAGTCCGGGAGACTGAAATGTAAATACTCAAAAGTCACATCGAACCTCACGATGAAGATTTGAGAGTGTTAGGCATCAATTAGATAATAAAAGAAGCTAAAGAGATAAAATATAGTCCAAGTACTATCACCAATTAACTTCCAGCTGAAAAAGTTATGCTTCGAATTTTCAGTCTTAGTTTGAGACCTATTTTTTGCATAAGAAATATTCGAATTTGAAAAATTATATTACTGAAAGATTTGTATCCCTTTGAGTTATCTTTCCAACACATTTTGAATCACCTCAATCGGATATCGAGAGAGAAAAATATGACCAAAATACTGAAAGCTATCCGATGGGAAAAAAAAGTATACATATGTGGCCGCATAGGTCTAATTTGATGCAACCGCATAGTACATTCCATGACCAAAATTGATGGTTAGACGTCCTTCTATGCGACCGCTTATAAATGTACTATGCAACCCCATAGTACAAACTTTTGGTGAGATTTTGTTTCCTTTTCCAACTGAAACTCTACTTTGGTAACAAAATTTTAGGCATCCTATATATACCGAACTCACCAGAACACGTGGGGAGACCTTCTTTAAACCTAAAAAAACATATGCATAAGGGTTTTGAGAGGAGAAAAATAGGAATAACGTGAAGATCAATACCACGAAGTGAATATTAAAGTCAATAATTGAATTGGTGTCGTTTCTTTATTGTTTTTCTAGGTTTATTCTTTTCATCATACTAGGCTAGGTTAATTCTGTACTAGGGAATAATGAACTATGTAATATGATTTTTATTTCTTAGTTTTACATTCTTGGTAATAAAAACAAGTTTTGACTATTTGAATGATTTATATGGATTCATTTTCTCCACGATTATTGTGTACATTAATTGTGTAAGTGTGGTGATCTATTTTATACATTCGAAAGAAGGAAAATATGTTCGACACAGTACAAATCATCATAGGGTCCGATAGGGAACAGAAATATACCGTTATGCCATATGTGAGTATTTAAGTGTTCACAAAAACTCATGAATTTTTATATGTTCGCATCCATCATAAAAATATAGTTGGATCACATATGAGAATAAGTTTGATTTTACTCGAGAGAGACTGTTAAATAATTTATGAACATTGATTCGTTAATATTTTAATCGTATGTCAAAGAGTAAAACTACGTTGAAAAAAATTATTACTTAAGAATTCGTCAATATTTTGGTGATATTGGATGTTACTCTGCAAATGGTCGCTAATACAGCATCGTTCGAGTATGTCAAGAATCATATGATAATTGTGAATGATAGTAAGAGATTATGATCTACATTTCATTCAAGTAAATTGATAATGAAATCATAGGCCAAAGTGTACTTATAAGTCAAAAATGAGTTTTTGATTTACATGAACTTAATAGTTGAATGAAAGATATGATCGATAATTGAGATTGACATATATCCATATCTTGTAATTGATCGTATCATATTGACGAAATGATTATAGTTTCATGGTAAATGAACAAGTTTGATATCACATGACATTTTCTGTGACATGTATTGCACTGACACATTATTAGATATCAATCTAGGACAACGGATATGAATTGATGATAAATTAAAAAAGAGTTTTAATTTATCAATTTTGCTTAGATCAAAATAATAACTTACATCATTAGATATTGTGATCGGGAATCTAATAAGTCACACACAAAAGGAGAACCAGAAGACTAAGATTCACCAATTAGTTAATTAACAAGTGTTGGATAATTAATTAATTTGATTGCTTGTTAATAAGTCCGAAATAATTAAATGGATTAATTAATTCATGGACAAAATTAAATTAATTATATTAATTAAGATCGGGATAAGTTTAAGAAACGAGCACTTTGACTTATATTAATAAGCTATTAGGATTTTAAAAAAAAATAGAACAGAACATAATTCAATATTCTTGCTAGCACAAGAAAAGAGAAACTATAATTCTCTTATTCTTGTTTCATACGTGGATTTTCATTGGAGACTGGACAATTGGATAGATGTAGATTGTAAATCGTGATTGTTCGTGTTAAAGACAAGTAGAAGAATTTACAGAATTCAACAAATGTATAATTTCTATCACAATTTCTATCAAACACAAAGGAAATCATTGATGGAAATTGAAATTATTTTATTTTCTGTTGTACATGATTAAGTAAATTCTCAACAGTAGTATTAAAACCTACTTTGTGTTTATTAGGAATTATTTTGTATCACGTAACAATCAAAAGTTTACTCATGTTATTTTTCATGTTTCTAGCTTTAAAAAAAAATTGATTTCATGCTCTAAATCTGATTTTGAAACGAAAATGAATTTTGGTAAAAAAATGTCGGATAGAAGTGGACGGGGATGCTGGGCGGCAATAGAGCGCACTGTCGCACGTGAGGCGGCGCTCACTATAGCGCGTTGTGAATTGAAGCAGTGCTCGTCGCCGTTCTCAGTAGTAGCAGCGAGTGCGCTGATGAATCTTGCAGCAGTTCCATGTGATGTTGCTGCTAATAATAGCAGCTTGGCGCTGCTGCTCTTGCCGTGGCGATACTCCGTTATAGTTTGAAGTGGGAGGATACTGCAAACAACGGGCGCCACAATGAAAAGGAAGAAACGTCGCCAAAGGGGAACAGAGAATTTTTCTAGTTTCAATCGGGCGAATGAAATTGGGGACGGGAGCCTTGTGTGCAATTTGTCAAATTGAAGGGCCCTTCCTACAATTTTCTATGTGGGGTCTGTTTGCAATTACTTAATGAAAGGCCTTCTCTGCAATTTAAGTATTTATAGGGGTCTGTGTATAATTTTAAAATGGGTCAAAATGTAAATTTTCAAAAGGTTTAAATTTATATTTAAAAAAGGGTTTTTAAATTGATTTGAAAATGTTTGACCTATATTATCAATTTTGACCAAAATTAAAATTTTATTTAAAATTCACTTTTTATATTTTCGTTAAAATTCAATTTTAACGTAAATATTAAACTTTGACCCTAAATTGAATTTTATTTTATTTAAGAGTTTTATCCTAAATTAAAATGTTAATTCAATTGCAATTAGAGTTAGACTCTGATTTGATATTTAATTAGAATTTAATTTTAATTAAATTATCTTATCCTAAAATTTTGGAGTTGCAATTGGACGCTAAATTAGTATTTAATTAAATTTTGATTTAATTAAATAAATTTGCCCTATAATTGTGGAATTAGAATTGGACTTTAATTCGATATTTAATTAAAATTTGATTAATTAAATAAATCTGGTAATTAAATTAATTATTTAATTGTTCTGATCAATTTGTCTAAATTAGTTTAAATGACCTTAATTACTAGAAACTTGAAACCTATACGCATATAATATTATATAGGAAATCATTTATATGATGAATATTTTATTAGTGTATAATTATGGAGTTGACCATGTGGATGTGTTGACTTGTTAGTTTTATTCTTATTATTTTACGGGTCTGCGAGCTCTTATTTATTTTGAATATGCGAGTCTGTTGTAATTTTATAGGTCCGGTGTCTAATTATTTAGGCACGCGTGCCAACTAGTAAATGATACATGTTGTAGTTGGACTAGTTGAAGAAACAAGAAGGGGAGAAGACCATAGAAATTGAGCATTGTATGAGTTAATGCAATACTCCTTAGGAACTAACTAACTAGTTTTTCGTATGACCAGGGAAGACTAGATAGTAAAAGTCCATAATCGTCCACACTATTACATATATATTTATTTGCGTGTAAAATCTATAATAAAACATATATATAATTATTACAATGAGACATTTGGGTGCAAAACCCCTCGTCAAAATATTAAGTCATTTATATACGCCTTCCATCATTAGAGTGAAAAATCAAAGTTTTCAATCAATCTCATCTTGTTGAGTACATTAAAGACTTGTCTATTAGAGATATGTTTGACACTATGTTCGACTTAACTAAAATTTATCTTTTGTTGAATACACTGAGGGAGAGAGACATCTTAAACTAACACATAAGATGTGTGAAAACAGAGAGTTGTCAACTTAATGATTTGAAAGTTGTATGGAGATACAATTGACAATAGTATCTATCTAAATATTTTATTAAAGTTTGTTGAGTACACTCAATGTTTTAATATAACAAATTGAATCTCAGCCCACTGGAAGTCAAATATAGATTCCATAAATTTATATGGGAGGGTCATAAATTTGAGTTAAACAGTGGTAGCATGATTGATTTAATAAAAGACCATGTTAAATTAATTGATGTATTCTATATATTATTATTTTACTTTTCATCATTTATGTTTATTGAATCATGAGTAACCATATATTTTTGAGAGGCATACAAGATGCCAACAATCGAGCCAATTTTTTTTTATTTGCACCGCAATCTAAGAATTGTTCTCATGCATGAGAAAATTAGTCAAGTCCTTGAATAGCCCTTTCCAAAGACAGTATGATGACTCAACTAAAGAAGAGTTGACTGCTATAATAAACACAATGATGATAGTACTGCAACATGTGTGATGCTTGCAGGTATGTCACATGAGTTATAAACATAACATGAAGGTATAAATTTTAACACGTTGATTTTTCATCTCAAGGAGTTGAACGATGAACAATCACGTATGGAAAGATATGAGATTTCCTAGCAACTATATCGGTGCAAAATGGCAAAAAGATCTTCAGTCAGTACTTATATACTAAAAATGATTGACATTGAGAAGTTGTCTTGGTTGGGTTCAGTTATGAATCATGAACTAAGTATTGACTTAAATCTGCAATCTCCATCAGAGAGTTATTCATAGCTAATTATGAATTTTGATATGAATAAACTCGAACGAATACTCATTGAGTTGCTAAATATGCTTAAGACTGTTAAACCCAATATCAAAGTTAGAAGTGGCAAGCTATTGATTTCTCAAAAGGAACTAAGAGGATGTCTAAAGGATACTTTGAGAAAGCATCTACGATGGCTAAGGTAGCGAAAGCAAAGAAAGACAACACCAAATCTAATGACCCTTGTTATCATTTTAGAATGAAATGTCATTAGAAGAGGAACTGTAAGATTTATATGTACTTTATTAGCTTCTTGGGTATTAGATACTAGATATAGATTTGTATAAATATACAGAAACTAATAGAAGTAGATCACCGCAAAATAGAAAAGTTGACCTGGATGTAGAAAATGAGCAAGGATTGCCACATTGCTTGTAGGAGCATACTTCTTGCCATTGCTTTGCTTAGTATCAGAATTAGAGAAATGTTATTTTATTCACACCATTACCAAGAACATTATTTAAATTTCATTTTTGGACATGAATGAATGTTAAGGACAATTGTTGTTCATTTTTATCTTGATAAGATTTTAATAATTATGGTAGATTATAAAATGACATTTATATTCTAAATACTAAGTATTTTATAATAAGTATAGAAATTGAAAGGCATAAAAATAATGATTTGAATAACATCCATATCTGGTATTGCAGATTTAGTTACATAAATGAAAATGCAATTCCAAAATTATATAGAGATGTATATTTGGAGCCAACTAATTTTGAATTATTTGATAAATGAAAATTATTCCTGTTACGCACAATGACCAAATTTCTTTTTACTTGAAAATGAGAAAGAGCTACATAATTACTGGACTTGATACATAGTTATGTATGTTGACCCATGTCAATTGCTGCTAGATGAAGTTTTTCTTATTTCATCACATTTACTGATAAATATTTCAGAAATATTTATGTATATTTGAGGAAATTCAAGCAAGAAACTGTTAAAATGTTTAAAGGATTCAAGCTAGAAATAGAAAAATAAATAGGTAAATATATATTTTCACACTAAGACCTGATCGAGATGGAGAATATCTATAAGGCAGAATTTTAAATTCTCTAAAAGAAAATGAGATTCTCTCGCAGTGGACTCTGCTACATACACCATAACATAACTGTGTATCTGAAAGGAGGAATCTCACATTATTAGATATGGTGTGATCAATGATGAGACATGCAAACTTCCCAAAATCGTTTTGGGATCATGAACTAATTTGTGCGTGCTACACACTAAATCGTGTCCCATTTAAATCGGTTTACAAAACTCCAATTTATCTCATATGAAAGTTTGGGGTTGTGACGCTTATGTGAAGCGCATTGAATCGAATAAATTTGAGTCTATATCTGATAAGTACATATTGGTGGGATATCCAAAATAGATATTTGGATATCAATTCAATAATCTCATTGAGAAGAACGTCTTCGTCTCACGACATACCGTCCAATTCAATAATCCCATTGAGAATAACGTCTTCGTCTCACGACATACCGTCTTCCTAGAGAAAGAGTTTTTCTAATATATGTTAGTGAGAATAAAATAGAACTTGAAGGAGTTCAAGAGTCCATAGATATAATACCATGTAGATGAACCTGAGTTTGATCTCATACCTGTTGAGGAACATACTCTTGATCAGGAAGTAGAAACACTTGAGGACATGTCAGTTCGGTGTAAATCTTGTAGGATTATTCGACCTCCAAGAAGGTGCAAATTCATGATTATTAATTATGCATTAATAAATGATGATGAACCTACTAGTTACACAAAAAATAAATTCAAAGGTTGACTCAAAGAGATGGAAAAAGGCCATGGAATTCGAGAGAAACCCGATGTATGAGAATAAGGTTTAGACCTTGATCGACCGACTTGATGGGATAAAACCCATAGATTGTAAATAGGTTTACACGAAAAGGTCAACATTGACGGAAATATCCACACATATATACATACATACATACAAATCGAGGCTAATAGCTAATGATTATGAACAAAGACAATGAGTTGGTTTTGATGAAACCTTTTAACCTCTAGCCATGCTAAAGTCCATTCGAATTTTACTTGCAATAGCTGTATACCATGACTATGAGTTATGGCAAATGTATGTCAAAACTACATTTCTTAACATGAACTTGTAAGAGGAAGTATACATGACGCAATTCGAAGGTTTTAAATAATATGATTATAAAGTATGCGAGCTTGATCAATTCATATGGATTGAAGCAAGCATCTAAGAGTTGAAATCTTCAATTTGATGAGAAAATCAAAAGATTTGATTTTATCAAAAATGAAGACGGACCGTATGTTTACAAGAAGATAGTGGAAGTATTATTACATTCCAAATATTATTATTAATAGAAAACGACGTTCCTATAATTTAATCATTGAAATTGTAATTGTCAAATAATGTCTTCACGAAAGATATGAGAGAAGCAACTATCACTATAGAGATACATCTATAAGATTGGTTAACTTATCTCAATCTACATAGATAAATTATTGAGAAGATTTTATGAAATGAGAGTTTATAGATACACTAATGCTAACTTCAAGTCTGACTAGAATGATGATATATCTCAATCAGGATATTGGTTTACTTTTAAGATGTGAGTTGGAAAGTTTCAAATAGGAAACTATCGTTGATTCAATAGCAAAAACCTTACACATCATTACTTTAGAAGCAACAAGGGTTGTGGTTTGTATCAGGAAGTTCATCAATGAACTTGGAGTAGTTTCTAATATTATTGATCACATGCTTCTACAATGTGATAATAATGGAGTCATCGTGCAAACGAAAGAACTAATGTCTCATCAATGATCCAAATATGTGTTAAGGCGGTATCATCTTATTGAAAAGATAATATAATGAAATGACAAAAAGAAAGAACGAATTCCCATAAGTTATTAAATTGAATATCTATTGACAAAGAGTTTCTCAGCATAAACATGATTTTCATGTAAACACTTATAATATTAGATACATGATTGTATCTAGTGCAAGTAGGAGTTTGTAAGTTTTATGTTCTAGATCCAATCAATTTTGGATATAAACACTTTTAATATATAATTGATACATTTTATGGCAGATCTATTATTTAATTAATATCCAAATAATAGAGTCCATAGATTCAAATCTTAGTAAGTTATTAATTAAAAGAAGTTGTGATTGTGAGATAAAAATTACATATGATTGTATCTTAAATTATACATGGTTGTAAGTAATAAAGAAATACGGATATCGTTATTATGGATAGACCATCACGTGTTGCATTTCTTACTTTTGAAGTAAGTAGTTGATTCATAAGGTAAAGTGTGGTAACACTTAAATGAACACGTAGATGTTTTGTTATTGAACAAAACATTGAAGACCTGTTGGGGAGATTCTACATGGATAATTATCTGAGCGTCAGTGGTTAATCTCTAACGTTCGGTAGTGAAATTGGTCATTCGTTTTGAGGTCATCACAGTGTCTTATATGAGGGTGATCATACTTTGGTGATGCCGAATGTTGCTCTACAAAGGGTCGCTAATACAGCATCGTTCGGGTATATCAAGAATCATATGAAGGTTGTGAATGATCAATAGGAAATTCGTCACTGTTAGATAGTATGTTATTATAATCTACATTTCATTCAATTGAGTTGATAATGAAATAATTGGTCAAAGTGTACTCATAAGTTGAAAATGCGTTTTCGACTTACATTGACTTAATAATGGAATGAAAGATATGATCGATAATTGAGATTGACATATATTCATATCTCGTAATTGATCGGATCATATTGATGGAAGGATTATAGTTTCATAGTAAACAAACAATTTTGATTTTGTTAAATCACATGACATTTCTCGTCACATGTATTGCCGTGACACATTACTGATGTCAATTTGGAACGACGAATATAAATTGATGATAAATTTAAAAAAAATATTTTAATTTATCAATTTTGATTAGATCAAAATAATAATTCACGTCCTTAAGTAGAGAGAAGCTATATGTACCGGGGGGCCCTATTGTGAGAGGGCCGATAGGAGGGTTGTCAACCTCCCCGGTACAACAAGAATTTTTCTTTTAAGTATTATGACCGAGAACCTAACGGGTCACACACAAAACGAGAACCAAAAGAATGAGATTCACCAATTAATTAATTAGCAACTATTGAACAATTAATTAATTGAGTTGTTTGTTAATATGTCAGAATTAATTAATTGGATTAATTAATTCATTGACCAAATTTAATTAATTAGATTAATTAAATATTGAATCGAATTAAGTTTAAGAGACGAGTCAAGCTCACTTGGACTTATATTAATAAACTATTAGAGTTTCAGAAAAATAGAACATAACAAACAAGAAAAGAGAAACCCCGATTCTCTCATTCTTGTTTCCTATGTGGATTTTCATTGGAAAATGGACAATTGGATAGATGTAAATTGCAGATCGTGATTTTTTGTACTCAAAACAAGCAAAAAAATTTGCATATTTAACAAAGGTATAATTCCTATCACAATTTCTATCTAAGTACAAAACAGATCATTGGTGGGAATGAAAATTGTTTTATATTTCGCTGTATATGATTAAGTAAATTTTCAACAATAAATTTGTCAAGTTATTATATCTTTTGTTGTTCGTTCTTGATCTTCATCGGGTCCAATCTTCAAATTCTTAATCTATATCAAAGAAATCCCAAAATTTAAAAAAACGAAAGATTACAAAATCTTATGTCCCGATTTTGGACTTAAAATTTTGAATATAATTGAAACGAAAATTAAATCAAAATAAGGGAGTCGTAATCCACATATCTTATTATAGACTTGAAATAATAAATTATAATCGAGTTATCGATTTTCGACATATATATCTCAAACTAACCAAATCAGAGGCAACTTGATCTGTAGAATATACTAGAAACTGCGAATACATTCTTAATTTGTTCAAATTTCGCACTCCAATGAACATTAGTGCTCCAATAATAAGAATTTGAAAGAATTCACTAACTATTAAAAATCCTCAAAGTGAGTCTGGTACCATTTTAGTTTCTTTTTCTCGATATTAATGTTCAATGTATTCAATCATTGCCACTAAATATACTGTAAATATTATGTATTAAACCTATGTTTAACACGACCCAATTCTATTCATAGTCCGGATTCATATAAAAAACATGTATTGATTCACATGATTTATCACACATGATTCACATTGATTCCCCAACAACGGTGCCAAAAATTTGTTCGGACAAAATCCGCAAGCGTATGGGTTTTAACTGAACAAGTTTTTGGCATCATTGTCGGAGAGTAAATATTTAATTTTAGTTTAGTAGTTTCTATTAAGTTCGATTTTTTTCTTTTTTGTTCTTTTTAGGCTTTAATTAAAATATCTGATCTCTTCTTGTTTTACTCTTCACAGGTTTCCACTAATTTATGCAAGATCCTGATGAGATCGAGATTCTCCTTATAGATCCTAGATCGAAAGGACCTTCAAGCAACATCGAAGAGAATAGAGAAGAGCAAGGGTAATGGCTGAGAATCAGAATCAGACTGAGGATGCATTACAGGAAGTAGCACTTCCAGTTCAACAACCACCTCAGGTTCAGCCTATATTAGTGGGGGATTATGTGAATCCTATACTGCACTAATGCTGTTGGAAATTATTTACCCATCCTTCGAACAAGCCAACTTCTATATCCGACCAAATATCATAAACCTCTTCCAGAATCATCAAGACATCAGGTTTTGTGGGAAAGTCACGAAAAATCCACATGAACGCATACATGCTTTTCTCATGTTGTGTGAAATCAATATCACAAAATGCATTTAGGATACGTCTGTTTCCTTACACCTTGAAGGAGGGCGCAAAAGCACGGATGCATTTACTACCTCCTGGGAGCATCATATCGTGGAATGACATAGTACAAAAATTTACTATAAATTTTTTTCCACCATTTCGAGAAGTATATCTTTTCAGACAGGACTTTGAGACATATCCAGAAGCATGAGATAGGTTCAAGAGTAGGTTTAGGAAGTGTCCAAATCTTGACATTCCTAAACTGGCGCAAATATATCTATTCCTCAATAGACTGTGCTCTGAATTCCGTAATATTGTAAATGCTTTTGTGGGCGGATCAATTTTGATTATCGAGGTAGATGATGCACATAATCTATTTGAGAGGATTGTTGAGAATTAGGCAAATTGGCCAACAGACAAGGAAGCTCCGAGGAAGGCAATTGGGATGCATAATGTAGACGTAGTGATAACATTAACAGCACAGATAGAAGTTATAACAAAGAAGCTTGACACTTTTACTCAATATGTGCACATGATACAACATCTAGCTCCGATTTATGTAGTTTGTGGGGGTAGATCACATCACTACAAGCTGCCATTCGGCTTTCACTCACATGGATCAGGCAGTATGGATTAGTTATACCCAGAACTATCAGAGGCAAAATGGACTTACCCACACAACTTCCATACGGGATTTGAACAAGCATCCCCACTACGCATGGGTGGATAATTTGGATAAAGTAAATCAGATGAGGAGCAATTCACCAGTGATTCAGCAACGGCAATCCTTGGAGGATCTACTTGTCAAGTACATCACCAAGGCTGAGACAGTGATGAAAAATTAGAAGGCCCTTAGACATAACTTAAAGAATCAGATGGGACAGATAACAATTGCATTAGTCAACAAACCACATGGTACCTTGCCTAGAGACACAGAGAAGAATTCACGGAAGTAGGTACTAGCAATTGAGACGGTAAATTCAGAGATCAAAGAGCCACCATCATTCACTCACACGGTCGCGGTCAAGGTTTATGTGCCACCCATTCCATTCCCTCAGAAACTGAGAAGGCAGCTAATAGTGCAATAGGTTCAGGACATCACTACTAGGAATGGTGTTCAGTTGCTAGAAATTACTACAAAGAAGAAGGAGACAGAGAATATTCAAATATCTACTAAGGGCAAGGAACGGGTATAGCAATTCGAAGAAACAACAAAAAAGGGTCAACAATTAGTCTCAAACAGCCCACAGCTTAAGGTAACAGTTCCGGTACTTCACTCACATCTCTAATCTATTTTCCTCAAAGGCTGCAAAACACCAAACTTAATAGGCAGTTTAATAAATTTCTATAAGTCCTCAAAATGTTGCATGTCAACGTCCCATTCATTGACGCGATCCTCTAAATCCCAAAATATTTCAAGTTTTTGAAAGAGATGTTGACCAAAAAGAGGAAGCTTCCTAAGCTCCAAATAATAACGCTATCTGATGAATGCAGCACGATAATCCAGCATAAGATCCCTCCCAAACTAAAAGATCCACGGAGTTTTACTTTACTTTGCTCCATTGGAAATTTATATAATATAAATTGTTTGATTGACTCAGGAGCAAGCATACATTTAATTCATTTGCTTATTTACAGAGAATTGGGATTGGGATATCCTAAGGCAGCCTTTATTATCCTTCAGCTTGCTGACATATTGTTGAAATACCCCTACGAAATAGTTGAAAACATGCTTATCAAGGTGGGAAAGTTTATTTTTCCAGCTAACTTCATCATTCTAGACATAGAAATGGCATATCAGATGCCAATAATCCTGCGAAGGCCATTTTTGTCTACAAGCTGAGCCTTATTGGATTTTGATACTAATGAGATAGTATTGAGGATAGAAGATAAGTGTAGTAGAGCTTCACTGTGAAAAATTCAAAAAAACAACCCTCATATTTTGAGGATTGTCAACGAGTGAATCACTAGAAGAGCTACAAAGGTAGCCCAAACGTAGGACGAATTATTGGTAGGGACAACAATGGAAACGTGATTGTTTAGAGAGTCAATGATGAATCGAAGAAGTGCAATCAGTGTCTAAAATACAGGACTGAAAACTCCATTTCCAATACACCATGAAAAGCCTAAAAGTAACAGGAGTCGAGTTAAGAACTTTAAACAAACACTTGTTAGGAGACAACCCAACACTTCTATCTATTTTATTTAGTCTATTTTTTAGATTTAAAATAATTTAAGATAATTTAGATTAATTTTTATTCAATTTTAGGGACTCGTCATCCATATCCCGTTTCTCCTAATATTCTCGATATATTAGTTAGTTTATTATATATTTGAGTTAAGTAACACATGTTCCATGTTTTGTGATCCTTAATGCTTTATTTAACTGCATTATGAAGGAACATGAAATCACATAGCACTAAAACCAATATTGACCAAAGAGACAACGTGCGTAATAAAAAAGTTAGCCATTGAATTTCACGCCATATTATGAGAGTATTTCCTTCATTTTCTCCACAATCCCTTTATATGTAGACTTAGAATTTAAGATATTGAGAACAATATGTAATTTCAGTTTGAGGGTGAAAAATATGAGTTTTCTTTTGTTTTGTGTGTTTTTGTATGCGTTTTATTGTTTTAGATATTAGAAAAACAAAAAATAAAGAAAATTTTCAAAAATAGTTTCTTTTTGTTTGTTTGCTTGAGTTAGTTGGTCTGGCTAACAATGATGAACATATTGAATTATGAATTGATCTATGAATGATGAATAGATTACAAGTTTAGGTTAATTTATACTTTTTCATGTGAAATTTGATATATTGAGCACGTGAATTAACTTAAGCATTACGTAGAAATGAGTTGATCTTATAATTGGATAGGTTGAAATAGNTATATTGAGCACATGAATTAAGTTAAGCATTGTGTAGGAATGAGTTGATTTTATAATTGGATAGTTTGAAATAGTAGACCATAGATGTTAAATCCAAAACCACTAAATTTTACTTCCTTAAACCAAATTTAGAATAATTTGATGAGATTTCACAGTTGTAGGAAGTTGGATGAAAATCTCAAGTTAGATGTCAGTTTATTTGGATTGGTGTTTAATGAGGGATATTACACCAATTAAGACATAAAAAAAATATTTTATTTGAAAATTTCTCTTCGTAGTCTTTATGACTCAAGTTATTAAGCCTGTAAGAGTATTAAAACTTGTTGTCCTAAAGTCAACTGATTTAGGAGTAATCGGTCTAAAGCTCGTTAAATTGGTCATTTAGAAATTTTGAGAGAGAGAATGCTGCAAATAAAGAAAAAAATTGTTGAAATAAAAATAGAGAAAAAACAAGTACATGAAATAGAAGACATATCAAATGCTTTGGTTAAGTCTCAAACACTTGTTTAAGAAAATTTGACTTTTGATAAGAGATTATTAGCCTAGTTGAGTTCTGAAGATTAAAGAATCCTTGTTTAGTGACACATTGACTTGCAATTAGTGAGATTTACCTAAACTAGAAAGGTGAAGATGGTATAAAAATTTAACCTTAGATCACACACTTGAAAATAGTGAAAATAATAAGTTTGGGGGTATGTGAATCTTACGAATAATGAAATAACATATTTGACTATTAAGAGTTGGGAATTAAAACAACTTAAGAATTCATAATGTTATGCTTAATTCTTCACACGCACATATACACACACACGTCGATTTTATATTGAAAAAGTAGATATTAATTTATGTATTGTGATTTTGAAGATGTGCATAGATTTGATATTATGATTTCAATCCTGAGATAAAAAGTTAGGTTAGCTAACTAAATCTTTTCGCATTGTTTGATTGACTGTCCACCAATTAGATAATTAATATTATGTGTTTTTGTGTTTGTTAGATTTTAGTTTTGATTCAAAACAAACTAATATTCAAGTTTAGAGGTTTGATAAGTGTAGTTTCTACACTCATTTGAAATCCTAAATGTAGATATTTTATTGTTATTTGAATAAAATATTACCTAACTTGTATTGTATTACATTTTATAGGTAAAGAATTGGAGAAAAAAATGGTAAAATCCAAAAGTCGAGGACTAAATTCCAAACAATCCATAGATGAGACTAGCAACGAAATGAAGATCGAAGATACCAAACATTTAATTGGATACAATTGGATATCATCTCTTTTGATATCACTACAATTTGAATTAAATAGTAGCTATTGAACTACAAATTAAACCTTATTTCTCGGAAACTATACTCTAAACTAACAAAGAAAATAAAGTCTTTATTTAATATGAGAATGTTTGTATTGGAATTATTCCATTTTTCCATTTAATTCAATTCTTAATTCGTAATCTAGTAAATTCACGCATTAAAGATAATTGATAATCCACTATTGTTCAATATTCTTTTCCAAGATATATTAAACATATGTTTAACATGACCCGACCCGACCTTATTCTTAGTTCGAATTCATATGAAAAACATGGATTAATTTACTAGATTTATCATACATGATTACACATGTCATAGATATTATTTATAATACCTATTGGAGAGAGGCCCCTATTGTGAGGGGGCCGGTAGGGGGG
>CAIGRB010096735.1:0-26121 GCA_903798255.1 Fraxinus quadrangulata | reverse complement strand
TTTTTAATAATTTATTTGGGACTCGTTTGCACCTTTTAATTTTTTTAAAAATTTCAATTTTTTTTTCATAATTTATTTAGGATTCATTTGTAATTTTTTTTAAAAATAAAATTAATTTCTAATTTTTTAATAATTTTATTTTGGACTCTTTTGAAATTGCAATTAGTTCTTGTTTTTTAAATAGGAGGGTATATTCATTATTTTATATATTTTTATTGAGAAATTGGATGAAAATATAGAAATGATGGTTTGCACATTCAAATTTGTAATTAAGAATGAAAATGCCAAAAAATTAAAGTGGGGGGACGTTTTTCACAATAATAGTGAAAGATATGAACATTATATACTAATTACCCTTTTAATAATTTATTCGAGACTTGTTTGCACTTTTTTTTTTTAAAATCTGAGACTATGATTGTCATTAGTTCTTTCTTTTTCTATTTGTTTTGTTTAAATAGAAGGATATATTTGTCATTTTACAAACTTTAATTGAGAAAATGAATGAAAATGATATTTTGCGCAATGAAAAGTGGAAGTAAAGATGAAAATGTCAAAAAATGAAAGGTAAGACGTTTTCCATAATAATATTAAGAGGTAAGAATGTTATGTGCTAATTATCCCCAAAATAAATATACTGTTGTAGTTACAAAAGTTCTACGGACTATGATGCTCAGACTCTGGTATGAGTACGTATTTAAGTATTGGATATTTTATTTTCTAAAACGTAGGATACGGGGACATTGTTAAAAAAAGTCTAAATTTCAGACACGGGTACAAGAATACGACTTTCAAACTTGAATTTTTGTTTTTACTAATCCAAGATCTCATTTTGAATAGGCCAAAATCAATTATTCATAGAGAAGAGAATGTGTATTGAATAAGGAGTTATGACGAATAAAATAGAATTTTGGGTTTAGTATTCAATTATGAGAATTACTAAATGTTATATAAAATAGAAAATGAGAGACTTGATTGCAATTTGAATTTAGTGGAGTACTAAGTAGCACCATATGGAATCCATTGTCATTTTATACAAACAAAACCATAAACCATTGATACAGAGAGAGAAAGAAGGCAAAAAAGAAGAAAATGGAAAGAAAAAAGAAAGAAGAAGAAAAGGGGAAAACTTAGCACCGTCGTCTTTCTCTATCCTCTTGACGAGGACGCTAGATTTATAGAGAGCAGAAACGGGAAAGAAGAAAGGGAAAGGGAAAGGAAAAGGAAGAAAAAAGGAAAGAAGGACAAAGAAGAAGAAGAAGAAGAAGCAAAAATGACGAAGCGTCCAGTTAAAACTTGGAGGATCCAACGCATATCCCATACCCATGTTGTGTCGTGTCCGACACGGATACTCCTACTATTTCAAAGAGTTCGAGCATCAGAGCCAGTGGATATAGCTGTAAGCAGAACAGAATGCAGAAAATGAATTCGTATAGTCGGTCCCATATTTATTCAAGACGAGGCTTAGTTTATCGTTGTGTAGATAGGCATATATCCATCCATGATTGTAATTACTCTGATTATCATTCATGTCTTCTCTCATACATCCATCTATTTTTCATTAGTGAATTATATATAGTTTGTTTTCTCCCTTGAGAAGCCAATATTACATTTCAAAGGTGGTTCACATGCACATTTTTGGGTATTTAGGTGCAGTGCAACATAAGGTTTATTGGCTTTGAGATTACAAGGTGAATCTAATATATTTGAGATAGACCGCCAAATAGAGCCAGACTGCTTTCAAATATTCTAGGGCTTATACTCTATAACATGATTCAGATCAGAAATGTATTTACTAGATTGAAGCGATTGACTGATTCTCAAAGATTCTTCTTCTAGCTTGGTCGAGCTCTGCATTCAATCCTTGAAGAAAGTCAAATACCTTGTCCTTCTCCTACACGTTTTTGATTTTCATGTTGTCCTCAACACACTTCCAATCAGTGTGCTAGTTGATAACCATTTCTTGTCAAAATCTATTCATGTCGTTTAGTAAGCACTACCACAAAAGGTGCTTTGTTTAGTATTTCTTGTGTTGCTCTTTAGCTCATGCAGTTGTAGATCATTTTCCTTGTTTGAGTAGGTTAGCATTCAAATATCCCAGATTTCCTTGGCCTTGGAGAAGATCAAATATCCTTAACTGACATCTAGTTTCATCAAGTTGACCATCAAAGAAATCACTGTAGAGTTTTATGCATCCAATGTTGAAGCTTGGATCTCCAGATCTTGGCATAGGTCGCGAACTATTCAGTAGATATTTCCTTTGCCTTTGACAAAAACTATCACAGATTGGGGCAATGGAAGAGAAATCATCCCATTTTATTTGTGTGTTGATCTGGAGACAATAATAAAAATTTGGAATAACTTATTTCTCAATGGTTTTATCTATTCTTTTGGATTTGATTTCCAACATCACAGATTTTGAAAATAATACCATAAATGAAGGTTGGTTAATAAGAACAAAAGAAAAGAGATGTATGCGGGAATCTCCAAGTTGCAACGTGAAAATCTTCAAGACCAAAGAAAGGAATAGAAGAAGAAGAAGAAGGATACAATAGATTCTCGAACGACCATGTCGAACAATCTCGAACAATGAAGAACGTCGCTTCAAGTTGAGTGTTTGCACTTTCCTTAAGACGTTATTTGCCCCACCAATCCAGTGATGCTCTCAGGATGCAAATATGCCTTCAGGATATGACAAAGTCATCATGTTGTTTGCGTTGTGCATCCACGAAGACAATACAAACACTAAGGATTAACGATATCTATACTCGAGGTCTACACTTTGTCTCTCGAAAATTACAAAGTATAAACAAGTTTTTGTAAGAAAAAGATGCAAGTGATCAATGGGGAATAAAGACATTATACTTTCATAATCTCAACATGCAATATTAGTAATATGCAGATTCCTTAACATGTTTTATCAATGAAAAAAATGGGGGTTTCTACTATGTCTTAGCTCTTGTTCACAAGTCAAGGTAACGTTGTTGTTCATGTATGCATTTTCTAATGTCGTATGCTGCGATATATATATAAACTGAGCATTTGATGTTTAAGGCAGTGTCTTTCTTGCTTTTCTCTCCCTCCTTCAGTCCAAATAATTTTGTTTCAATTCTAATCACAGAAAGGGTCATTTTGCAAAGAATTTTCTCAGGAGCAGCATCCTTTTTGTCAATGAAAGCATCTTGTGGATTATTATTTAAGAAAGTACCTTCTACAATTCCCAGATGCAGTGACACCTCTAACTCCAGTGTTGGTAAAGATGAAATCTCAGACCAGGAGAAGGCATGTCCACACAACTACTGCCGAAAGATGTACCTTTATTTAATCTTCTGTCTTGGGAATATGAAGTCTATTTATATTGTTAAAAATTAAAATAGAGTTTTAATTTGATATATTATTTCTTAATTTCCCATTATACTTGTCACACAACAGCGTTTTCTCCCTCCATTACCTGCGGCACCATGACTAAAGGTCTTTCCTCTCAAAGTTTCTGATATAATGACTAAACATTGATGAAATCGGTAATTCAATGAAGTGTAGTAAAAAACTTAATGCAATGATAACTCGTAATAGCCGTAATGTTGTCTAATTGGATCATTGTCTGAATTTGCAATGATCTAGCTACGTAAACATTATCATGGGTTTCAGTTTTGTGTTTCTAACATTAATTAAGTCATATTTTGCATTTTTCCCCTATTGTAGACACCTTTTGGATACACAAGAAAGGATGTTTTACTGATCGGACTTGGAGTTACTCTTGCTGGCATTGGCCTGAAAAGTGGATTGGAGGTATATCTTGTAAAGATTTTCCCTTGTATGTTTTTTCACCCAAAGATTCTTCCTTTTCTTCTGGATCCCACATGGTCACTATTACCTTTTGACATGTGCACATGCAAACAATATGATTGATGAAGCATAAATTGTGCGCATCTGTCCAATATTCATGCTTAAGGATCGCTCCACCCGAGAGATACTTCAGCTGAATATTGTCATCACATGATGAAACTGATTCATGTTCTGTACCTCATGAAGTTGATTGGAGGTGATCCGTTACAAGCTGGGATAGTTGTTCAGTTAGTCCTGGTATTGGGGCTTACAGTTGGATGGATTTCTACTTATATATTCCGAGTTTCAAACAAGGAAATGACATATGCTCAACAGTTGCGCGATTATGAAGACAAAGTCATGCAGGTTATACCGTGAACTAAAACTGTAAAAATCTGGAAGCTATTTTTCTCATTCGCTCGTGGTATAATTTGCTTTCTAAATTCTAAAAAGTTCATAGGGTCATTGCAGAAACAACAAACTATTGGGTGTTAGAAAGTGGAATTCTTTGCAATTTCTTTACAGGAGAATAAGAATTAGATTGCCTACCTAACTGATTGCGAGTAATCAAGGGGAAAAGATGTCTTCTTATTTTTTTGGACTTGTTCACATATACTATTAAAGCTTTGGTGTCGTGTCGTCTAATTTGATGTTATATCGCATCATTTGATATAAATCATATAAATCATTCTTTCACGTGTACTATTATCTTCAATTTAGGCTGTATTTGTTCTATTATCAATAGTTTCTGTAATTACATGTTTTCTTTTCAAGTTGTCGTGCATTCCATGGATTCTGGCTCCAAATTTAAATTTGTACGATATTTTCAATTCCGAGATTTGTCGTCTTTACACTTGGCGAAAATAAGTGTGAAACAGTTACTTTTTAACTTCACAGAAAAGATTAGAGAGCTTGACAGAAGCAGAGTTAGTAGCATTGCTTGAACAGGTTGAGGAAGAGAAGATACGCGTGCCTGATGGTGAGCAACAAGTCAAATAAAGGTGGTACTGCAGTTGTTGATGCTTTGCAAAATAGACGAGATCGAAAACTGTTGATGTATAATTAGTTTTGTAAAAAGTCACCATGATGCTAAATAATCTGATAAAATTGCAGCATTGGTCCTCAGTGTATTGTTCTAGTTGCAAGTTGGTGCCCAATCTTTAAATAGTAACAAGTTGATTTTCAATCTTTCATTGTAGTAGCACAATTAATCCTGAAAATTTCTACATCTCCACTTCACCATAATGTGATCTTCAAGTAAAAATGCAGAACTTTATATTTGTTGGCATCAAATCCAATTCAAGTTATCAAATGAAATCTAGTTTTCCGAGTTGGATACTTGAGAGTCACGTGATGATTTACCAGAATAAGGGTTGATTGTGCAACAATTGTAAACCTCAAAGACTAATCTACTTACTTTTAACGGGAGCAATTTACTGCTTGAACAATAAAATAGGGTGCAACTACTAGAAGCATTTTAAATTTGGATTTAAATCCTGATTTTTTTTTTCCCCATTGTTGGAGAATTTCGGAACCTACTTTTATCTCTCTAGAGTCCAACTCGACTAGGAGTTTAAATTAATATTCTTTGTCCAGGTAATAATAAAAAAATGTCCATGCATTTTATTTTGTTAATCCTTTGTACATAAAATAGTAGTAAGGATGACAAAATATCCTGATCTTTTTTCGTTCCAGCTCGAATGGGCTAGGGATTCTCCAGTTAGTCAAAATTGGGATGGAGCCTGGATCGGAACAAAAGCCCTTCCTCAAGTAGGGGACGAGTTCCTTGTTCGAATTCACTCCGCCACTTTATTCTTTTTATTTGTTTTACATGTAAACGGTATTTAAAAATTTTGAAAATGTAAAACTGAAAAATGGGGCACGAAATGGAGCAAGAATGGCTGCTCCATTCCCGTCACATTCCGCTAACATCCCTATGTCAGGACCGATTTTGCATAGAGGCGAGTTGGGGTCTTATCCTCTTTCATTCTTCCTATTTTTTTGGGTCGATAAAACGTTTGGAACATTGTTGACTTTGTTATTTGATTATAGTATAAATCTTTTTTATAATATATTTATTTGTTGTTTTACTGTTAAGTATTTAAATTAACAAGTTAAACTATTGAATCCATAATACATTTATAGATTTTGCATGCATACTATAATTATGGAGCTTAATTTATAAAATTCGTCTCAAACCTTGAAAATGACATAATCGGCACTGCCCTAAATAGTATGCAATTGTTTAGATACTCATTTTATTAACCATTCACGTAAAGTTGTTTACGCGTATACATTTTTCATGTCAAAACCTCTGAAATTTCCATTACCCTTTCCCTATCCTCACTCGTCTTTTCCATAATTAAATACTTGTTATAATTTATTCATATTTCAACGTCAACCAAACGCGCCCTTAAATCACCAGCTGGCCCCGTTTCTACCACGTGTCTCCATCATCCTCCCCATTGGTCCAACTCTAATCCAATTATTTAGCGCCAAAATTACATAGGATCCTCAGCCTATTGAAGATATAGCAACTAGGTCCCAACCTAATATTTTGGCAGCCTCAATCCCTAACCTTTCACTTTCATAGGTTCCTATTATTAAAAACTCAGTTTTCCGGTAAAAATAACAATCCTTTATGTTAAATTATAGGGAAAAAAATTAACGAACAAAAAAAAAAAAAAAATATAAGATAGTTGTTTCAAAGACAACACTAGATTTGATGGGTTTAGTGAGGAATATTGATGGAAACCAAGAAGTCTAATATTTTCGTATTATGAATAATGAGATATACGAAATTATATACATGCTTAAACTTGTGTCATCGTTTCAAATTCAAAAAGAAATTGATAGAATTTGGTTCCATGACCACCGTTCAAATTACTAGAAAGAAAAATGGCCCATGGATATGCAATATAATTTTGAAAAAGAAAATATTTGTTAGCTAAGAATATCTTATGTAATAATTTCTCATTTGTGAAAGAGAAAGCAATACTTAGGGGTGTCAACGAGTCGAACAGAGTCGCGAGCCGAAACATTTTGCTCGGGCTTGATTTGAATGAAAATAATGCGAGTTTTTTTTTACCCGAGTCGAGGTGAGCAAAAGCTCGACCAAAAAATTTAGGCTTGATTTTTTTTTTTTTAAATTCGTGATAAATCTAAATTTTTTTTAAAGAATTTTAAATTTGCAATTTATACGTATTATAAATAATAACTAAATATTAACATATAAAAAATTACAATTAAAATTAAAATAAAAAATGTGGCAAACAAGCTATTTTATATATTTTTTTATCTTTTTAGGCTAACCGGCCCATTAATTTTAAATTTGCAATTTATACGTATTATAAATAATAACTAAATATTAACATATAAAAAATTACAATTAAAATTAAAATAAAAAATGTGGCAAACAAGCTTTTTTATTTATTTTTTTATCTTTTTAGGCTAACCGGCCCATGTGGCTTGTCGGGTCGGCCCTGCTCAATCCAACGCCCCAAAATAGGGCTTGGCTCGAGTCACAAGCCAGCCTGACTAGAACTTTTTTCGAGTCGAGCTTGAGTCGAAGAGCCATTTTGTTGTCCCTAGCAATTGTGTTACTCACTAGTTTGAAAACACATGCTAAAAAATAAAATATATCTAAAACTATATAATATCACAAGCTTATTGGAAAAATCTTAGAGATTATGTGATCGGAGATATGGAGTTTATGCCAAATTTGAGAAAATAAAGCTCGATATATTTGTAAATGATGATGTTAAACTTTGTAAATAAGTTTGCTATTCTATTTTTAATGTAAAAGATAGCGAGGAAAAAACTTAGTTATTGTTTTACTTTTCTCACTACCTATTATGTCTGAAAGAAAGGTGACATGTTTACTTTTGCATATCCTTATTATTATAATTATTTGGCTATATACTAGGGTATGATATAATGCTAAATTCATCATTCTTGTATAGGTAACTATACCTAAAAATCCTTACCAAAACTAAATGGATTCCAATTAATAAAACAACACCTAAAAATCCTTACCTAAAATAAATGGACTTAAATAAATAAATATAAAAATAATGGTGGATTTTGAGCTTATTTTATTTTATTTTTCTTTTCTTTAAATCTTTGTTCTTTAATTTTTTTTTAAAAAAATCAGTTTTTAATCAATGATAAGGTGTAAAATTGTCCAGGGGATTTGATTGCTACAAAAATAAAATATGGGAACTTGATCCATCAGAATAATAGATTGAGGATCGAATTAGTACATTCTAATAGATCAGAGACCAAGATGTAATTTTGGCAATTATTTTGCTTCTTCAATCAATCATTAACCCCCACATTTCACGCACATAAACACACACAAAAATGGCTCTCTCTATCCTCCCTTCAATACCCCCCAAACCCCCCTTTCCTTGACTCCAATTCATCTTTCTCCCTTGCTCATATAAGTTTAAATGCATGTATATATATACTTTTAAACCCTAATTATATGACATACGGAATTGTATGTATGTAGGTGCTTGATGGCGATTGTTACAGGGGATATATACTTGGAATCTTTAGTGAAATTCGTGGAAAACAACACAGAACCGTTAATTGAAGGAACCCTTTTGTTGAAATTGAACCCCGTGGGGCTTCGGTATGTGCAATCGAGGCTTGAGGCTTTGGCGGAGCTGGAGAGTTTGTTAGCCGGAGCACCGGTGGATTATCTGCGCGCGTATGTTTCCGACTTGGGTGACCACCGGGCGCTAGAGCAGCTCCGGAGGATTCTGCGGTTGTTACCGTCGTTGAAGGTGGTTTCGATGTTGCCTCCGCCTGGGAGGGATCCTACGCCGCTGTATTTATTGCCGTTTGGGAGGTTGAAGATTCTGGAGCTCAGGGGATGTAATCTCTCGGCCTCGGCTGCCAAGGGGTTACTCGAATTGAGACATACATTGGAGAAGTTGATCTGCCACAATTCTACTGTGAGTTTTTTACTTAAAAGGAAAATTTGTGTTTATCTGGCGATTTGATTAGATTATTTTTTATAACAGAAGATGTTGTTTGATGTATATTAATTTTCACTGTTTGATGTACTGCAATTATTGATCGTTGGTATTTGTTTTTCCTTCAAATTGGATTAGGATGCACTGAGGCATATATTTACAAGTAGAATTGCGGAGATAAAGGATTCACCACAGTGGAACCGGTTGTCATTTGTTTCATGTGCGTGTAATGGCTTGATGCTTATGGACGAGTCTTTGCTGCTTCTTCCAGCTGCTGAAACCATCGATCTCAGTAGGAACAAATTTGCCAAGGTGGATAATCTTCGGAAGTGTACTAAATTGAAGCACCTGGATCTTGGATTTAATAACCTGAGAAGTATTTCATCATTTAGTGAGGTAACTGAATCAAATATAAAATTGCAAGAGAAAGAATATGTTTATAGTAGTGAATTGAAGGCATGATCCTTCTTTTTTTTTTTTTTTCGAGGTCATTAGATTTTTTTGATATGCTAGAAGTGGGAGAACAGAAAGCCTTACTAGGACAAAAAATCCAAAACACAAACCTGTATATCTCATATGACCAAAATGTTAGGTTCTTTCTTTCTGAGGGCTTTACCATGATTGATTTGCATTGAACACATCACCAAGATGGATGCCATTTGCTAATTCTGGAGTTTATCATACAACTAACTTACATTGTTAATTATTAATCTTTTACAGTCCCGTCACGTAGCGTCAGTCCGTTAACTTTTTCATTGATGCATAATTTGCTTCACTCTTACTTTGGCTTTAAGTCATAATTCTGTTGTTCGTATTCCTTTTTAGGAAACATTTTGGACCCTCTTCAGTTGTTGGTTTATGCAGGTCTCATGTCAAATTGTGAAACTCGTGCTGAGGAACAATGCTTTAACCACATTGCGAGGGATTGAGAATTTGAAGTCACTTGAAGGGCTTGATCTTTCTTTCAACGTTATTTCAAACTTCTCCGAGATAGAGATCCTTGCTGGCCTTCCATCTCTTCAGAGCTTATGGTTGGAAGGAAATCCTCTTTGTTCTGCAAGATGGTACCGCTCCCAAGTTTTTAGCCTTTTCCTTCATCCAGACAAAGTAAGTTGTCACATAATACAACAGCCTATGATTTAAATTGTGTTTCTGGAAGTCATTATTTGAAGAAATGCAATTTCAGGTTACACAAGTCATACATGCTATTTTTTCTGCTGCAAACCTCATGTTAAACTTACATTTCCAATATTTGTGTCAATACTTCAGCTTAAGCTGGACGAGAAGAGTATGTCCCCGAGAGAGTTTTGGAAACGGCAAATTATAGTGGCAAGCCAGCAGAGGCAACCTGCTAGCTTTGGATTCTATTCACCAGCCAAAGGTGATGCTGAACCAGAGGGGACTATCAACACAAATAGGGTAGGAATCTATCCCCTGATTGATTACATTCAGTTTCTTTTTGTAATTATTTACTCTAGTAATTACTTTCTTGATTTCTTTAGTACTTTTTAATTTTGTTTGTCCTCATTGCAGAGGAAGATCTCTCGTCTTGTCAGTATCGAGAGTGAAGAGCAGAGCACATATATATATTCGGACCAAGATTCGGTGTCATGTGATAATGAGATTCAAACGAAAGAGGATAATGATATTACAGATGAGGAAGCTGAAATAGCAGATTTTATGAGAAGAATTGAATTAATGAAAAAAGAAAGGTCTGTTTTATGGTTGCAGGAATTCAAAGAATGGATGAATCAAGCTTCTGATAATTTTGTTGTTGATAGCAAATGTAGCCGTGGGAGTGGAATTTTAAGTAATAACGGAGAGATTCATATGAAAAGTGATGCAAAAGATGAGGATCTTGGAGAGAGCTCGAGATATATCTCTGACTCTGTTCAGCTTTCTGGGGATGAGAGTAGTACAGTTGTTCTAGAATCTGAAACCTCCTTTGTGGACACATCCATGGTTGTCAGTGCCCAGCGGTACTTCGACCGAATTGGTGAAGTAGCTTCAAAGTTTTTCACGGGTCATGCACGTGGGGATAGATCTGTTGTCAAAAGTATGGTTCTGAATCAGGAACATCTGACATTCTTAAATGATGGACACCTGTCTGCAGATGCTAGAAACTCTCCTTTTAATTCTCTGGGAATCTCCAAAGGTAAAAATGTGGGTGCTAAGAATGTAATGAGCTCTTCAGTAGCAATTGATGATATTATTGAATCTCGTTCTTCGTCAGCGTGCCCAGGATCTCCTCCTCATTACCAAGCAGACATTCTGCATCGGCGCCAAAACTTAGAAGAAGAACTTCTTCATCTATCTGCAGAATCCTTCTCGGTGGCATCTTCTGATAGCAATACAAGTTGTAGTGATGATGATTCTGCTGAACGTTTTCCTCCTATAACTCTGGTTGATCAATCTATGATCAACAATATATCTGGAAGTGGTTTGAATGGCTACTCTTCTGCTTCTCAGTCTGGTGATGCCGACCATGGCAAAAGGTCCAAACTGACAGAAAATGGGACTCACACTTCAGATTCAAGTGTGGAAGGAAATTCTAATAATATTGGAGTTAGAGAGTTGGAAAGATCCACATATACATGTAGCAATTTTACTGATGGTGTGCACGACTGTGAAATTGTACGATTTCTGAAAGAGGAAGCTGATTGGTTGGAGAAGAAAAAATTCAAAAGGAAACCAAAAAAGAGAATGATTTCATTACCAGAGGAGGATGGCCATGGTGACTCTGACTCTTCGAAGAAATCCAATGACAATGTGGAAAAATGCAGAAATGACAAGGGATTTGAAAAAGAAATCTGTTGTGCTAGTGACTTGCAGAAGCCCTGTGCTGAAAAAAAAACCTGTAAAAGCACAACAAATGATTACAGGGGACACCATTCTGGAGTCACTACGTCAAATGGTGGGAAAGATGATGTTATTGAGAGCTATTTTAATTTGAACATAGCAGATTCTGGGTCTTACGAAACTTGTACACATTATACACGTTGCAACTGTCTATTCAAGGAAAAATCTGGTCATTGTGAAAGGTAAATGCTTGGAGACAATTATTATTTGAGTTGTAAATGTTCTGTTGGATATATGATTTTTTTGCTGCTTTGTCATGCCCCTTTATGTTTTCTGTAATTTTACTTTAGGGTGTGGTAGGACTTCATACTATGAAGCTTTTAAGATATACTATTCTTAAAAGGTTTCATGGCTCTTCATAGATTACTTTTCGGAAGGAATGGAGTTTTGAGGTTGCTTTTGGAGTAAAAGTCAGCCTTAAGGAACATGGCATTTATTTTTGATTATTTGTTTATCTGTTTTGATTGTGAAACCTCCAATGAGTGGTCAAGGGTATAAATCGTGAACACGCATCACATTGTGGAGGATCTTTCAAAATGACCAATTGCAATCGGATCGCCTAAAGACCTATTAAGGAGCCTCCAGTTGATGTGAAGTTAAGGCATTAGTCTTTTACACCGTTATCAATTAACTTTATGACCATTCTGTCAACCTCATTAGCGGCTTCACGCCAATGATAATTAACTACTTTTGTTTACCTATACGTGTTTGTATGTTATAAGCTTGTTAACTGTAGTATCCACCAATCTACAGATTATATATTTAAGCTTGCCTAGTTACTCTTTTCCCCCCAACTTTACTTGTACAGGGAAGTGGCTATATTAAGGAGCAGTAAAGACAAGTTGTACGTATTGATCATTGTCAAGGCATGTGATGGGTCAGGTTAGCTTTGTTGTGGTATGAGCTATTTGCTGCTGTGAATAATATTTCTTCTGTTTAATATTTCCTCTTTCAAGTAAATTCTGCTTATCTTGTTGCTTTGTTTGATTAAATTTGCAGCAACAACATTAGAAATGGTGGGTTGTCACGGTGTTGGAGATGTTAGAGGGGCCTACGTTGGATTAGGACTTCAAGTTGTAAGGTTGATAACTTTCAATCCCTTCTAAGAGCCTTCCTGCTCCTTATTTTCTAACAGCGTGCATATTTTGTGCTTGTATTAGGGTGTGCTTTGAGGGCAATACAGCATATCTGTTCATAACAAGGTGCGTCGAGAGATCGAGAGAATTGCTATGGGTTTTGGAATTCTTTGATTCATATGGGATAAAAGATTATTGCTCCCTGACAAGGTGATTTTTAATGTATTTTTCCTGTGACGTGAAAATTTTAAAAAATGTGATTGTGTTGATGTTCTAACGGGTTGTATGATTTCTTCTTATAATTGGATGGGTTATGGAAATTTAAATGGCAGCTTGGAGCACATCCAGGTTCATCTTTTGGAGCAGCATGTTTGTGGATGTTCAAATATTAACATTTTTCAGTACTCGATGGTTCTCTTTTGGCAGAACAACTTGAAAGGTATAAGATGTGAATGTTCTATATGATATACCTTGATCTTCATGATAAAAGGAAGTGCAAGGGTTAAATACTATTTTACATCAAAAGTGAGCGTTTGAAATATTAGTTAAGGGTGTGTTTGAGCCACATTATTTTGGAAGAATGTATTTCGAAATAGTAGATTGATGGAGAATGTGTGGTTGAAAAAGAAGGAAAATTTATTGATGTGATGGACAATATTATTTTATTGAAAAATGTGTAATTTAATGTGTACAAAACAGGGGCTAAATAAACAAAGGAAATGAAATTAGTTAAATAACAAAATAAATGAAATTAGTTTGACATATTTTTTATTTAATCGATAGTTTTAACATATATTCTTCATTTTTGATAAAAATCACTCTGTTCAAAATTATCAGCCAACTGTTTTAGAAGATGAGATCGCCAGAGAGCTAGGTGCACAAAGTCTTGATGGCTAATTGTTTTCCCTGTGGGATAATAAACACAGGCTTTATCTGTGGGCTTCCCAGGGATGTGGGGCACTTGGAGTGGTCCCAGTGTCCTGGATTGGCTAGATGCTTTATTTGGCCTAGATATTTGCCAGGGGTGGGGAGGGAGTGGTGGTTATAATAAATGTTAAAAAATACATTCATATCATTATTGAAAGTTAGGGTGTTATGTCAGTAATTGGTTTTTTTAAAGAACTGTTTTCCGGTCAAAATTTATTTCCGTGGAATTGTGTTTAGGGATAGTCTTGTCAATTGATCATCCGTATCTTTCTCAGCCATCCCAGTTTTTATTGCTAAAGAACGGCTTTAATTTCATGCATAATGGGTTAGACGTGGTGCACAAAGTACAGGATTGCCTTCCCCCCCGTTTTTATACGATAATGTGGATGATACTTGATAGTGTATTATATTGCTATCATGGCTGTTACCTTCGCTGCTAAAGGATGAGCCAGTTTACTGCTTTGCAGATTATTTTCTAATATGCTGTTTCCTTATTTTGTTGGGATATATGCATTCTTGTTCTCATCATTTCTCTTGTTATTGGGTGGGGATGGGAGGATGAGCAGGTTAACCCTTTCTGATGCACTGTTTTCTTTATTTTCATTCACAATTGGCCAGAAGATTTGTGGCTTTCAAGGTCGCTGTTCATTGTCGAAGGACATTTGCTTGTGTGCACTGAGGACCTTGTGCAGTTTGGCCCCGCTGAGCTTGCATCTTCTAATTATTTCTCACTGGACTCAAGTTGTTCTATTGTTAATATCTCAGAGATGGTAATTTTTTTAAATCCTCCTATCACTGTAGCATTTTTTCTAGTTTTATCCTAAATTTTAAAGGATTTAAAGAACTATTATAGCTTATTTGAAGTTGTTATCCTTGTGATCTCTCTCTTAGTTAATTTCCCTTTGTGAGCAGTACTTGAATTATAATGCATTGGTCCCTTGGGCTTATTTAGATCCCAAGTTACTTGACATTTTCCTTCCAGTTTTTCGAACTATTGTGAAACTGAGTTTGCTTAGCTGATTGTCTTATTTTGGTTGTGACCTTTAAATAGAGCTTTAGCAGCTTGAATATCATGTAATTTTGATTCATTCAATAATTTATCCAAAGATGGTGTTCAAGTGCAACTCAGCAAAGAAAACTGTTTTTACTTTCCCAGGTCATTGATACTCTGGATAGCTTGTGCGTGACCCTGGCTATCGAATACACATCAGAGTTACGTTCTGTACAAAAAGAATGCATTGTAAAGGATGCTGCAGTTACCAAGAAGCTGGATTCAGGTCCTGTAATGTGGAAACTAAAGTGGTTCTCAAAAGAGAGTCTTCTAAAGTTTGTGGCATTACTGAAGGCAATACATGCTCAGGCAACAACTTCTTCGTTATTAGTAAAATATATATCGTGATTGAAATAGGGATTTTCGTATATTTGAAAATTAAATTTCTTTGATTCTTTTGGTGTGGGGTGTCTCCATTTCCAGTTTTACAGCTTGTATTAGTTGATTTGTTGTAGAAAATGTATGGTGTACAGTGTAGTCGTCAAAAGAAACGTGGATAGTTTTCAGTTATATGGAAGTGTGTTAGACGAGGGTTCACAATTCAGATTTTAGTATTTTTCTTTATGTGGTTTTAGTTTAGTGCATGGAACGATACTTGATATATAGCTGGGTAAAGAGCATTGGATCCCAAGCTACAAAATGTTCGAGTCAGACCGACCATTGAATTTTCTGTTGAAAAATGGATCTCCAAATTAACGTAGTGGTCAACTAGTTCGGTCAGAACCTTGGAGCATAGTTAAATGGCCACTTCATAACAAATGTTTTGGTGCTCTAGTGAACTACTTGTCTTAGGTGTGATAAATGGGACAAATATTTCGTCGGGTTCGTGGGCTCAATTCGACTCGTGAAACCCGGCTGGTGGGCAAAAATGGCCGTTTGGTGGACTGCCCAAACACATACCAAACGGTTGTGATCTTTTTATTTAAATATGGAAGAATTCATAAATTAGGTATTAATTTTTACAATTACAAAAATCAGTTATTAACTTCTAAAAATGCAAAAATCGGGTATTTAGCTAATTAATTAAATATAATAAAATCTCAATCATACAATTAATGGTCACATGTATTGATCACATATTAAATAATTAATTGGTAACAAATTAATTCGAGGTCACAAATCAAAAAATTTGTAGGTCACATTTTATTTTATTGGTCACATAAAAAGTTATAGGTCACAATTTATAAATCAGTCATATATTTTTAAATTTGTTGGTCACATATCGAATTTTAAGGTCACATTTATTTTATTGGTCATCGATTAAAAAAAATTATAGGTCACAATTTATCAATCAGTCACATATTTTTAAATTTGTTGGTCACAAATTATCGAATTTTAAGGTCACAGTTGAACAGTTAGTCACAGGTCAAATAGTGGGTCACATACGACCACCACCTACACTGCCGTCGTCGTAGCCGCCACCGTCGTCCCGCCTACACAGCACTATCACAACCACCAACACTACGACATCACCTCCAACAAAATCGCAGCCACCAAATCCAACCCCGTCACCGCCAACACCACCACACATAACGACCACATAACACCACCACCACAACATCACCACCAACAAAACTGTCACCACCAGATCCAACAAAAAAACCTCAAACCCCTCGCTAAAGCAATTAGGAACAGCCCAAATGCCCAATCCATTTCTTTCCAAACGGGGACTGCCAGAAATTCCCATTTCAATTCATCGCCTCCGCCTCCCAGTCTCGGATCTGGATGCTCCTATCTTTCTCACATTTGAAATACTTATTATCCACTCCTTTAAGAAGAACGGTTGAACCAGTTGCTGCTCCCGCTCGCTTGAGCCTCCGTCCCTGTTCAACAGTTCGAGCCCTAAATGGCGAGTCCGTGATTACTGGGAACCGATGATTCTTCGACAATCGGTACTCGACAGCATAGGTGAAGCCCTTAACAGTTAACCCCAAATCTAAAATTTTGAAATTCATTGATGATTCTTCTAATTGATGTCTTCGTTTCAGATTTGGAGTGCAGTGACACCGACGATCCCTACTCACAGCAAAGAGCTATGTGGCGTTCTACGACGACAGCGACGAGGGAGAGGGACAGGGAGAGAGAGACAAGAGAGAAGATGAGAAGATGAGAGTGATAACAAATTAAAAATTAGAGTTATCAGTTAGGGTTTTAATATTATTATATTTATTAAAATATAAAATTAGTACCTGATTTTTGAATAAAAAATTTGTAGACCTAATTTTTAAAAACAAATATTTAAACACCTGAATTTATGTAATTTCCACTTTAAATATTTGAAGGAGTTTGTTTTCCATAAATGCATTCTACTTACTTCATTTTTTCACACTCCATAATTTTCAACATTCTCAATCTATATTCTACATTCTACAATACAGTTCTTACAATTTTTATAGTAGTTCTTTTATTGTGCAATTTTGAGTTTTATTATCTCTATTTCTTATTAGAGTAATTTTTTTTTTTTTTTGTCTAATTCTAATGTAATTATATTTATTCTATTTCTACCATTTTCTTCTATATATTATTCCAATTTCTAATAGATTATACGTAAAATCCCGAAAATTTTTCATTAAATAGAATTATTTATTTTATATACTATATTTTAATATTTTAGAAAATTAAGGACTAAAGTGATACATATTAAATTTTATTTTTATNTTTTTCATTAAATAGAATTATTTATTTTATATACTATATTTTAATATTTTAGAAAATTAAGGACTAAAGTGATACATATTAAATTTTATTTTTATAAGGAATTGTGCTATGAGTGCATAATTGTACCCATAGGGGTGTCCATAGTAGACACCCGGTGCCCTCTATTAGTGGGACGCCTATTGCTGTCGGACCCCCCCATTAATAGGGGGGCGTCGAGTAGGGAAGGGTGCCGGGTGAACACCCATATGGGTATAATTATCCATAGTATTTTCCTTTTATAAGAGTCAAGTATTTGGATATTGATGGAACAATGATAAATATATGGATATTGGGCTCGTTGGATAGATCGTAATTAATTGTGTATATTAGGTTCGAGAAAAAGTTAATTCAAATAAGCGATGTCCAAATTATCGTGGTCGAGAGAGATTGCCTTAAATTGTAATTTAGTTTAGTTAATTAATGAGTGACGTGTGTAGAGTTTGGTAAGTGATTAATTGGTATTTTTTATTATTATATAAAGATTTGTTTTATAGTAAACAACGTATAAGAGTTTGTTGAAGGAGTTATCAAGTATTTTTATTTTTTATTTTTTATTATCCTTATATTTTAATGTAAAAGTTTCTTAGCTTGCCATATGTCTCATGATGTGTTGGTTGAGATATCTCACATCACATGATAGAGAAGTGTGCTTGAAATATGCATTTTTCTACACAAAATCCAACACCCTTATTTCCACTTCCTATAGAATTTATTATATAATATAAGTAATAAATTTCTACACTGTATATATGTGCAAAAACATGGTAGAGGTAGAAAGAATTAAGTGAACGTGATTTCTTTTAGTTTTGTCTTCCAATTTTAAGAAATCCAATAAGGTAGGATAATGAGGTGCAGTTGTTTTCTCCCTTTTAAATTGTTTATTTTCATGTTGTTGAATTATTATGCTTATGAAAGTTTAAAAATATGATATGCATGTTATGGTCATCCAGTACTAAATATATGATGTTTATTAAGCTCTTATCGGTTTCTAAAAATATGATGACGATATGATATTTTGACACATGTTTTAAATATTTTATTCGGGATTGCACCATTATTTTTATGTCCTATCGAGTATTCTTATGTACTCAACATTTTTTCCCCTACTCCTCATATGTTAGTACGAGTCGTTGGTTGGACGGACGATAGGGTGCAATCGTGGTGCCAAGATTTATGAAACTCAGTAAAAATAATCTGGTGTAACATGGCATTATTTTAAATTTCAATAATTTTTCTTAGTTTTATTTAGAAATCTAAGACATGTTTTATTGGATTATAAATTTAAAATTGTATTATGCTTTATTAGTAAAATTAACATTTTATTATTTATCTAATAAAATAGCTATGCATGTTTTTTTTTTTTAAATGTTTATTTGGTTATGAGTGTTTATCAATTTAAAGTTTGTTTATCTCCCATTATTGGGAGAAGAATTGAGTTTTAAATAATTTTTTTGGAAAATGTGCGGTTGAAATTTAAAGTAACTTTATTGGTTTGTGTGTAAAATATTTTATTGGATGAATGTGTGGTGAAGAATCTTACTGTAGCAAACAGAATTTTAAATTAATAGTAGATAAACAGGGGCTTAATTGTGCCCGTTAATTTCATATATTTACACTATTAAAGTCAATAGTTTTGGTAGCGATTTAAAACTTAAATTTTGGGTCACTACATTATAGCAAATTGTTGAACACTAGTAAATTTAACGAAATGCTTGGTGCTTCACCAAAAATTACTTTGGCTCCGTCATTAGGTCACAATTTTAGTGGTCTTAATGTGCCAATTCTTGATGATCTGGGTGATGACCACGAGAGTATGAATTCATTTTATTTGGATGATATTAAAGAAGATGAAACAATGACAATAGTTTCAAGAAGTAAACAAAAAAGTGTCAGGAACATTTCAAATTGGTGGTCGTGAATGCAATAGTAGATAGAACAATTGGATCTATTCTCCAGAGATAATGCGCAAAGGCACAACAATGTTTGTAGCTAGTGGTGAGTTTTTGCTTAGCATTGTGAAAAGTAAACACTTAACCACGTTTATACATAAATATTTCCAACCTAGATACAAATTCTATTATAAAAACACACTGCATGCGGATTCCATTAATTTATACATTAAAAATGCTTGGATAATAAGTGATTTAAGTTAAATTGTGGATAATGAATAAAAAATTATTGCTTTTAAAGTAATTGAATTTTCTCATAAAGATTCAGATATTTTTTTTATGTAGTAAGTATTGTTGATTAAGTGGTTCATATTTGGGTTCCCCAAATTTTGAATTCAATGAGGGTTGCAATTTTGAGGCTTTACATTGGCCATGGTGAAAAATTGGGGGAAGGTGATGGCGGCGACGTGGAAGGAAGAGGGGGTTGGGTGGTGGCGTGGTGGAAGGAGGTTGTGCAGGGTTTGGGAAGGAATGTGACTTTTTTTTAATATTTTATTTTAATTTTTCTTTCCTTTTTCTGTTTTTTTTTTTTTTTTCATTTTTCTTTTGCCCTTTTTATTTGTTTTGTTTATTTAGAATTTAAGGACAAGATTGTCTCTTTTATGTCGGGTTCGAAGCACGGGCAATTTTAATAGAATGAATGGACCCCAAAAGAAAATGAACATTTGCATGGAGAGTAGTTGATTTGAGGGCCCAAATGGCCAAATGATAAAAGCAAAATGGTGTAGACGATTTGTGCAAGGTACACAATAGAAATGTCTTTCGCCATTACCCTTTGGGTGGATTTGATTTGTCATTGGAAAGAAGAATTGAATTTCTTTTATTTTCCGTGTTTTGATTGTTTTGAATATTTTCACTGAAAATACTCAAAACTTCGAAAATATGTTTTTTATAGGTTCCCGTGGTGCTGTGCTTCAACTAAAGGATTTCACCTGCTGTTGCTGCTAGAGGCCTATGAGTATGTTGTCCAGTAGAGTTGTTAGGCTGCAGATGTTGTAAATGAATTATGTAAACTGAAGATGTAGGTTTATGATTGTATTGAATAATGGAGTGAATGTTTTGAATTGAGTGAATGAAACAGGTATTTATTCAACAGAGTTCAGTAATTGAATACAAAGAACAATTGATCTGTAATTCAATGGAAATATAAATGAAGCTAAACAATTTCCAGGCTATTGATCTCTCCTCACTTGACCCCACAGGATACTCAACGAGTGAATTCCTACACCTCCCTTATTACAACCTATCTCACCCTATTCCCCACAATACTCTTGAATTTGTTTCTAGCAGCTTCTCAGCTCTTCTAGGTCCTTCCAGAGCATGTAGATAGGAGTCTTTCAATTTTATATTATAAATTTAACTAGATCCTCATTATTTAAATACTCGTATGTTCATCCATACGTTCTCCAATAAAATAATTTTACATGTAAACCAAAAAATTTCATTACTTTCCACTCACATATCCTTCAAAAAATCACTATTATAAAATCTATTCTCGATAAAAATGAAACTCAAACAAACTCTTAGCCCTTGTTTGGTCTCCATTATTTTCAAAATGCATTTTTCTCTCTTATTTTTAACCACACGTTCTTCAATAAAATAATATTATACGTAAATCCAAAGTTTTCTTTCTTTTTTAACCGTACTTTCTCCATTAAAATACTATTCCAAAATGCATTTTGAACAAAAATGCAGCTAAAACAGTCTCTAATTCTTGTTTTAAAAAATGCATTTACTTTTTAAAATACCAAACCAAACATGTTTTTGAGTATTCTAAAATAGCTTGAAAATACCCCTAATATTTGCAAAATTGTGAAAGATTTCAAATGAATATTCTAAATAACGCTAACACTTGTAATATGGCAGAAAATAAAATTAATAGCTGATGGAATCAGCATATTGGCCACTTCAAAAACATGAAAGGTAAATTGATATCTGCTGAAATTAAAATAACTATCAGACAGAAAAATGTTGAAATGTGAATTATAACTCCAAAACAATGTATACAGTTGATGAAATATGTTCTGCTTCACTTGAAAATGGAAAAAATATTGCATTGGATTATACCGTAGAACTCTAGGCTTTATCATACTACCTACCTGTCTGTATCACCTAACTCGGCTGATCAGACGAAACAATAAGACTGTCAAAACAGGGCCAATGCTAAAGGCACAGATGAAAATGTAAAATCTGGATCGATCTCCTGCTCATAGATCAACTTCTTGCTGTAATCCAGACGGTGCAGAGAAAATATTGCACTATGGGTAAGTCGTTCTATCTCCTGCTCTTTTTTGGTTTTAGTCTCTTGATAGCCATAAATGTTACTGCAGCTGACAGAGAATACCTTCACAAGACAAAAATCAGTATCAGATAACAGGGTATCACTTTTTTACTCGTGCTGCAGAAGTTAAAAGACAGGTTTATCGTATTGGTCAATAATGAAAAGATTATGCAACTACAGTTGCCGATTAGAGGTCAATGAGAAAATCTTCATTCAGATGATAATCTTTCAACTCAATATTCCAAATGTAATCATTTTCAGATTCTATTTAGACCCTAAATCTCAGCCTGGATGCCGGGTTTCATCGTGGAAAGAGAAAAGGGAATTAAGAGGCAAGGAAATTAGTCTCTCGCTAAATATAAAATCCAAGTAATAAATAACATCAGTTAAATAATTAACCTTGAAGTTCCATTTTGTAATTGTGTTCGTAATTAATTTCCTTCTTGTTTCCTATGGAATAACGAATGGTTCATCATACTATTTCCGTTAATTTTGCTAGCTGAGAAATATGATAGAACTAGATACTTAAATAGTGAAAGCATAGGGTACAAACGAGGGTGTGCATAAGATGATAACAAGTATTGGTAATGAAAGCAGGCATGTAAATGCAAGACAATGCATAGCAGCAACAAACAAAACTATCCAGAACAATCCCTTTCCTTTGTTATGTTTCTTATACAATGCATCCAGTCATTGAACTCATAAGTCGCAACTGAATGAATAGAAGTGCCCAGACAACCTAAATACAGCACAAACAGGCTGCATAGGAGTGGTGGTAATGCCCAAAAACTATGTAAGAAGTATCCAGTTGAATGATGAATCACACCATGTGATCTGTGAGCAGAAGATCCTATGAGTTCCAAAAAAGGCTCAAGCATCACTATGTACCAACAAGCATGAAGGTGAAAAGGGGAACAGTTTTTCTTTGATAGGACACCAGGAAAGGTACATCTGACAAGGGGAAAACAGTTCATAGATGGACATCTTTGCTATGCGCCATAAAGTGAAATCTTAATCCAATTCGTTTCAAGTGCATACTGAGGTAGAAGATAACAATTAGGCATCGGAAACATCAAAAACTATCATTAAAATCCTCCATAAAGAACAACTGATTGAAGTGGATTGTGAAAACTGATACAAGAACAACTCTCAACTATGTGCAGAGAATTATGTCTCCAAAATTTCAACTATTTTTCACATAACATGAAACGAACCATCCATCATAAAAGTGCTAAAAGTAGAACTTCAATGTCGGCTTTATCGGATCAATTCACCTGGATTTCATTCACTTCATGTCCTAACATTTCGGCTTCAGCTGTGCAGTCTTTTTATATCAGAAATCGTTTTTTTTTTTTTTTAAAATCATCTCACTGCATGTGAAATCTTGAATCCCAGATAAAGGTGCAAATGAGCCAGCTCAACTATTTTTTGGAAGCTCAAACTCGGATTGACGTCTAGAATGGTCCTAAGAAATGTTCAAACTAAGCTAGAATGAGGTTGTGATAAGTTGAACTCAAGTCATGCCTTAGCAACTCAATTAATTTACACCAGTCTGCTATTTATTAGCTTGTAGACATGAGATAGATGCGAACTTGAAATATTAACAAGCTAAAATCACTTTTGTTTTTTCATTCAGGCTAGGCTCGCTCAGTCTCGAGCCAAACTAGGCTTGAAATGGCTATTACACGAGCTGAACAAAACCATCATTTTTTAAAGGGGAAAGTTAATAACTTTCATGGAGGCAATAAGATTTGGCTTAAAATTTGTTACTAAAATGTCCTTGACATGGAAAAAGTTAAGATGGCTTGGATTATTATATTATTTCAGATTCACCATTCTTTTCATCAGAAACTTTCTAAAAAACCGATTAACAAAGTACACCAGCTTGACAAACACTGGTAAACATGAAGATAGGTTTTAGCTTTCTCATTCCTAAATATTTGGAACTGTTGGGCACCTTATATCTATGGAGAACCAGTGCACTCACAGACTTTTGAGAAAAAAATATTCTTAATTTATTAGCCAATGGTGTAACTAAATTAAAAATAAATTGGTCAAGCAGATATCATTGGTAGAATGCACTGACAGAACAAATTGACTGACTTGCTGAAAGTTTTACTCAGCTATGATATGGAAGAGTTATCTTCCATTATCCCCATGTCAAAACCAGATGGAAAATATTAAACCCCTGTTTGGGCTCTTTTTTGTGGAAATACATTTTTTTTCCTTTTTATTTTCAACCACACATTTTTCAATAAAATAATATTAAACGTAAATTCAAAACTCTACTTAATTTTTTAACCACATATTCTCCAAAAAATCACTATTCAAAATACATTTTTCCCAAAAACCTATTTTTAATGGAGCCCAAACAGGGGATAAATAAATATCATATCCAACTCATGAAAGGATGCTTTTATATCCACAGATTTGAAAAAGTTAGGAAATGAGTGTACCATGTCAATGTATAATTTAGATGGTCCTGCGGCATTACTGAACTACGAATAAGTGTATTAGCATCCTTTGGAACAGGGTATGGACTGCTGGGGTTGACATTATCATTGATATCTTCAATGTATAGTGTGTTCTCCGGAAGTCCACAAGCATGAGCTATAGCAGGCACGTCAACATAAAACCACTGAGCGGCACTGGGATCATTTGCTGGAACAAATATGCTTGGCTTCTCACTGCCACGTACAACTCCAAGAACTTCGACAGAGTTAATAGCTGGAGAGTGCTCCTGAAAGATTCAATATAATGTAACTAATTTCAAACAAAGTTCACTATTTAGCATCAAATAAAGACATCACTGAATGTTTTGACAACCTCAAAAATGATCGGCTTCTTCGACCAAAAGCGCCACCAAGAGCTTTCTGCACTCTCTTGAGCAGGGGTGGATGCTCCACTTGACCGTTCATCATCTTCTGAAACTTTTAATGCCTTGTCTCTCCAACTCCGCGGGACCCATCCTCTATTTACCAATATTGGTGTCTGCAAACTGAAAGAATTTTTAACCACATAATGAGAAAACAGTGAGCACCATAAAAAAAATGACATAAATATCTTGTAAGAGAACATGATCGATCAACTTCCTTCATGAATTTTGAGGAAACATAAGTCACATGAAGATCTTTTAAAATGCTCACTCCTTATTCATTTGAATCTAACCACCTAAAACATGTTTCTCTCTCTTTATTTTAACTCCCTTATTCTTACTAAGAATATGCACTTAGGTGTGTTTCATTGCAAGCTTGGAACTTATTCTTAAGTGATATATGGTTTTAATAGGAATTTTATCTGAGTAATCAATATCCATAAGCTCATGACCTCAGAATCAGTTCCAAAAATCTCACCTGTTAGGATCATCAGGGATGGGCAGAAGGGGAGTAATGATGTAGTATCCATTTTCAGTCACTCCAGAGATGCTTCTTGAACGTGGGCCAACATATATAGACTTCTTCTCATCAAAAAATCCTCTACATTGTACTCTCCTGAACTCCAGAGAGTCAAAGTTTCCAGTAGAAGTTGCAATCTCATTACTCTTAAGTGGTTCAAGTCCTAATCTATTCTGCCTAAACTCCAGCATTTTCATCTGCAGAAACAAATTAGTAAATATAGGTTACGAATCTTTGTAATTAACTAAAATACAGGACCCGTATCAGACATTAACTTTATTAATTTTGAATCTAAAAAAAAAAATGTACTAACAAACATGTCACACTAACCATAATTCAAAAAAAAAAAAAAAAGAAAAGAAAAAAGAAAAAAAGAGTAAAACTCTAACCTTGTCTTGTCTTCTGAAGATTTGCCAAGTGCCAAGGCCAAAAGTGATGGCTCCTGGTACAAAAAGCAACACCTTTGACCATGTAGCTCTTTCTTTGTTTGAACCTAATCGACATAATGACACAAAATGCAGAAAGTCCAGATCATTTTAAAGAAATATTCTCAAATTAAAATATAAACGTAGAAAGAACCAAATCTTTGAAAAAAAAAAAAAGTATATATACACCTTGAGGTTGCTGAGGGACAGTGGAGATACCGGGGGCTGTAGTAGAAAATAGAGAGGAAGAAGGAGGAACCCACTTGGATAAATTGATAGGTCGGAGATTTCTTTCTATTGTTCTGGAAATTGAAGCTGCTGCCATGTCGAAGATGACAAATCCGACATCTGCAACGGCAATTTGTCACTTGTGGAATGCAAAATCGAAGGGTTAATGCAAAAACCTCTGAGGGTTTCGGGGGCGAGGAAGTTTGGCCTGTGATCGGTTGCGAAGATGCTATTGAGGGGGTAAACATGTCAATATACACTATATTTTCAACCGGGTTAAATTCACCGATGATCACCAAACTTTATACTTAGTATCATTATGATCACCTAATTCAATTTTATTTCGCCGTGACCACCTAATTTTAAATAATGTTTTACCATGACCATCGACCTTCATATTTTCACCGTGATCACCCAATTTCTTTTCAC
>CAIGRB010096734.1:62633-93955 GCA_903798255.1 Fraxinus quadrangulata | reverse complement strand
TAAATCATAAATAAATTTTAATGAAAACCTGATTTTTGAAATTTAAAACATATATCCTTAATTTTGAAATAGTGTTTACTAAAAACCTGATTTATGTATTGTTCCCTTATATTTTGCCCTTATTTGATAGAAACTAAAATTCAAATATTAATTTAAATCAAAATGAACAATTAATTTCAATCATATATTTTATGATATCACAATTTTTAAATCACGTATTTCATCAATTTTATCAAAATCTACTAAAAATCCAATTTTAATTCTCACTAAACAGGGGCTTTTTAAATGAAAGAATAACCGACTAGTTGTGAGATTTTACAAATTGCTTGGCTATATCGGTTGGAGCTCCATCTAAATAAATTAAAATAATGTTGTGTGTACATCTGAGGTTGACATCTCAAATGACACTACCTACACATGAGTGTGGGGCCCGCGCCTAATAAAATATTTGCGACCCCCATGTGTGGGGAGTGTCATCCTATATATTAATCTCGAATGTACATATAGCATAATTAAATAAATTAACACTCCCTTTGCGCATTATTATTTATGAATCGAGGTTTCACAATGAGTTTGTAAAACAATGCCAACCAAAACCTCGAGAAATCAGCCGTCATGTTATTGTTCTTCACCGAAAACACTGCCATTTATTGCATTCAATCTTGCCCATTATCAAAGCAAAAGACGCCAAGTCTGCATTTGATAGAAAGTGGTCATAATTATTTTCTACCCAAATCTCTTTAACGAACCAAGAAAATAGACTCATTAAGAGAGATCCTCATCTCTCGACTCTCATTGAAATCCAGAATAGGTTGTTGCATAGAGGGTTTACGAACGTAACATATATATCCCCCGTCTAGTGGAAATTAAAATTGGACTTTTAGTAGATAAAAATGTGAAATGTGTTGTTGAAAAGTTGTGAGATCCATAAAATGTGTGATTAAAATTAATTGTTGATTTTGACTTAAATTAGAATCTGAATTTTAAGCTCTACCAAACAGGGGCATAGAATGATGAATACAATGGTGACATCCAACCCTATATACACATTTACTTATATATGTTTTGAGCCAGTTCAAGTTCCTTTTTTCTTTTTCGGAAATAATACATTTTGGAATAGTATTTTGATGAAAAATTTGTGATTAAAAAATAAGGAAAAAATTTGAATTTACGTATAACATTATTTTATTGAACAATATGTGATTAGGAATAAGAGAGTAGAAAAGGCATTTTGAAAATAATAAAAACCAAACAAGGGTTTTAGATATTAGAGCACATACGATTATGTTTAAAAATTATTTTCTTTAAAAAAATTATGTTACTTTTTTTAAGGAAAACAGACTTACCAACCAAAAAAGGGAGAAAAATAACACAAAAAAGGCACGATGGGCTAAAGCCTTATCATATTCCATCAAACAACTAATCAAGTCGTGTGGAGCACAAACTCCCTCCTCAACCGGGTCAACGGTCAACTATAACCTACCAAGTTCCGAAAAAATAAACCACTTATTTTTAAACAATTCTCCACAAAAATTATTGTCTCATCACTCCCCTTCTTCTTCTCTGTTGTTAGCCTCTTGTTCCTCAATTTCCACTTCTTTTTGTCTTCTCTTTTCGCCAAAGAGAAACACTATTTTGTTACCAATGGAAAAAAATCCTAGCTTTGTCAAAAATGGCCAATATTTGTCCAGTCCAAGAAGCCCTCCTTTGGACACGATTAATGATACATTCGACGAACGTTCACGATCACGAGAAACTATGGATGATGATTGGAATCACGTTCAAATTTCTCACAATGTCGATCAATTCATTACCACTCTTTCTACCTTTGACGATAAGTCAAATCCACCAGATGTTCCTGATTATGTCGAGACATTTTCAAGAATTGTTGAATCAAAAATTGATAAATATAATCAGAGCGTAATCAACAGGAGATTTGGCAAAATGATGGAAGAGGACCAGTTTTTCATAGAAGCTGTTACGCGTATATCGAAATTAGCCAATGCTTTCAGCAAGTTTCAACCGAGTGCGAGTATTTCCCTGGCCTTCAACCAGATCAGCATGGTGTTGCAACGTGCCATGGCGTTTCTGGAGGAGGAATTTCGTTCACTTGTAGAAGATGGTAAAAACAATTCTCAATCGAATTCCGATAATTTTTTTAAAAATTCGTCGTTTAATTACAAGAATCAAGATCAATCCAACCAAGGTGAGACGGAAAGTCGTGATTTTCCGGGGTATTCATCAGAGGTGGTGACTAAAATGAACAAGATTGCTTCTGCAATGATTTCTGCAGGATATGAAACGGAATGCTGCCAAGTCTATTCCGTTTCAAGAAGAAATGCATTCAATGAACAAATGAAAAAACTCGAATTCGAAAAAATCAATATGGATGATGTTCTCAAACTGCAATGGGAAACCCTTGAAGGAGAAATTTCCAGGTGGATCAGAGTAGTTCAAACTTGCTCCGGTTCTCTCTTCCCCGGCGAAAAAAAGCTCGGCGAATCCATTTTCACCGACCATCCTTTAATCCGCCGGAGTCTTTTCACCAACCTTGCACGGGCCGTGGTGATACAGCTTCTTGATTTTGCAGAGGCAGTGTCAATGGCTAAAAGATCAGCTGAAAAGCTATTCAAATTCTTGGATGTGTACGAAACCCTCCAGAATCTTATTCCGTCGATTAGTGATTCGTGTTCGCATGAATACGAGCACGAATTGACGTCGGAGATCGCTGCCTCCGGCGACCGGATTGGTGAATCGGCGGTGAGCATTTTCTGTGACCTGGAAACTTCAATCAAGAGCGATGTTGCTAAAAATCCTGTCCCTGGTGGCGCAGTGCACCCTCTAACACGTTACGTTATGAATTATTTGAAATATGCATGCGAGTATAAAGATACACTTGAGAAGATTTTTGAGAAACATGCCAAGTTGGAAAAATCTGTCCCAATGTCTAACTATTTATCATCTAATGATATAGAAAAAGAAAGTGAGAGCCCACATAATTTTGAGACTGTAGCGAATACGACACCTTTTTCAATACAAGTTGTGACAGTAGTTGACCTATTGGATGCAAACCTAGAGGCAAAATCGAAGCTCTATAGGGACCCTTCATTGCGTTACATTTTCTTGATGAATAATGGTAGATATATTCTTCAAAAAGTCAAGGGTTCAACCGAAGTCGGCCAAGTGATGGGCGGCACTTGGTGCCGGAGGAGATCAACAGTGGTGAGACATTTTCACAAAAATTATCAGAGAGAGACATGGAGTCGAATTTTATCATGTTTAAGCCACGACGGATTGCAAGTCAACAGTAAAATCAACAAATCAGTACTTAAAGAAAGGTTCAAGATTTTCACTACAACTTTTGATGAAATACATAGGACACAGAGCACGTGGGTTGTAAGCGATGAGCAACTTCAATCAGAGCTTCAGGTTTCGATTACGGGGATCGTAATCCCAGCGTACCGATCATTTTTAGGGAGATTTAGGCAATATTTGGATGGTGGAAAAGTTGACAAGTACATAAAATACCAACCTGAGGATATCGAGACATTGATCGAAGGCCTTTTTGTTGGTAATCCAACATCAATGGGTAGGAGGAAAACGTAGTTATCTTAATTTCTCATGTTGAATTAATGGAGATGCATCATTCATCAAGAAATTCAAATAAGAGAAATCAGAATTCGAAGTTTTCTACGATACAATTTGTTTCATATGTACGTTTTTCTATTTAATTAATAATGCTTCACCTTGTTATTTGATTTCACATTCTTTTGACAATCATATATATATGCACGCAACAAATTTATTTACTTCTAATTGCATGAAATTCTATATTTCAAGAAATTTTTTAGAGCCGTATAATTATTTAGAAGTTGATCAAACTCGATTTTTATTAATATATCCTATGTGACTCACAATTTTTACTTACCTTTTAATCACACAGTTTTTGGTGTGAGATATATATGGGATTGTATATAGAAAGTAGTAGTAAATTAAAAAGTTCCTGAATCAATATGAAATATTTGAACCCAAATCGATTTCATAGCAAATTTATTATTATTTTATTGATTTTGATCTTTTAGAATTGCATTTCAACTTAGTAACTTCTATTTTTCCCTCCTTATAAACACTTGTAAGCTTAGTGAAGCAAGCACAATCTTATGATTATGATTTTATATAATTGATGATGGCGTCCTATCGTGAACCCACCAGAACAAGAAGTAATCACGTCACTATTCGGGTCTTGTGTGTGTGAGTATATATATATATATATAGAGTATATATATATATATATATATACACACACACATATATATATTCATCGATGGTTATGATTTTATATAATTGAATGAAAAAATTGGAAATTGAAAGTTAGCTTTCTTACTAAATTCCACATGCATTAACTAAAACCAAAATAGTTGCACAGTTCAACTCAATGACCAATCATGTATTATTACATAAAATTTAATACTAGATCATTAAAGAGCTTAAATTTCACTAGTCATCTTCAAACAACTTGATTCATTACACTATACAAATATTTTTGCCCTACGAGCAAAGTTGACTACACTCAACCTCAAAGCTTTGCCTTTCTGTAATTTGAGACACTTGCTCATAACTATCAATCGCTTTCCTGATGGAAGAAGAAAACAAATGATATTTTCTCTTTCTCTAAGCCGACTTCAAAATCAAGTGAGAACCAATCGCTAAGATGACAACTTCGAAAGTTAAAAAGCAAATGTTCTTTGACTAGTTTTATCTCGAAAAGAGGACGTGTTCCTTCTCTCTGCCTATTGTTTGTTAATTTCACGACGACTAAGTTTGAATCTTGTTTAAGCACTTTTGCTCCGCTCTTCTAACTTAAGTGAATGATGTGAGCGAAAATAACATTAACTAAATTTCACATGCATAACTAAAATCAAAATAGTACTACAGTTCAATTCAATCACCAATCATGTATTATTACTTACAGGATATCCTCAACTAAGATTTTGATGGATTAAAAGATTATAAGTCATAATGAATTTCGTAGATTTGAATATATTTCCACAAATTCCATAAGAATCTCATCAAATATAGCAAATTTTCAAAAGATTTGATTATATATTTTTTTAAACTTGAAATTTATCCAAATCTTTTAAAATCCCTAAATTAATGAAATGTTTATAAGTCCACTAGTTCTTGATGATACCTAAATTTTAAAGGATTTCATTAAATTTTATTAAAATCTTAATTGAGAGGACATCTAAATTTTAATAAATTTCATTGAAATTCATTAAAATCTCAATTGAGAACAACTAAATTTAGAAGAATTTTTAAAATTCATCGCAATCCCAACGGAGGATACCTCCTTAAAATTTTATAATGAGATTAAATTTGACTAGTCACCTTCAAACAACTTGATTAATTACACTATTAAAAATAATTTCAAAATTAATTTCCACAAGTCATGGTCAAAAACTTATTTAAATAAAAAGGCCAGAAGGAGGAGACATTGCAAGTGCTACTATGTTCAGGCTTCTTTATTACAGGCTTTATTGGTCGCAACAATATATACATAGGGAGAGGGAGAGGGAGAGGGAGAGGGAGAGGGAGGGAGGGAGAGAGAGATCAAAGTACAAGATTTTGAGCAGAACATAGAATAAAGAACCCTTCTTTTCCTTAAATTCAGTCAACCCCTCAAAGTTAAGAATACGTGCATGCTCATGCTCATGCTTATGCTGACCATGATTATGAGTAAAAGTTAAAAAAAAAGCAGAAAAGTGAGGGAGACAACAACGACATGGAGAGTTAGTTTGTCGTCGGAAGTTGTTGGGTTCTAGCAGGCTTTCGCCTCATCCGTACTTTACCCGCCGCCCGACTCAGCCTATCTGCCACCGCTTCAGTGCACGCGCAACCTTTTTTCTCATGGGAAACTGCCACACCTGNCTTTCCTGATGGAAGAAGAAAACAAATGATATTTTCTCTTTCTCTAAGCCGACTTCAAAATCAAGTGAGAACCAATCGCTAAGATGACAACTTCGAAAGTTAAAAAGCAAATGTTCTTTGACTAGTTTTATCTCGAAAAGAGGACGTGTTCCTTCTCTCTGCCTATTGTTTGTTAATTTCACGACGACTAAGTTTGAATCTTGTTTAAGCACTTTTGCTCCGCTCTTCTAACTTAAGTGAATGATGTGAGCGAAAATAACATTAACTAAATTTCACATGCATAACTAAAATCAAAATAGTACTACAGTTCAATTCAATCACCAATCATGTATTATTACTTACAGGATATCCTCAACTAAGATTTTGATGGATTAAAAGATTATAAGTCATAATGAATTTCGTAGATTTGAATATATTTCCACAAATTCCATAAGAATCTCATCAAATATAGCAAATTTTCAAAAGATTTGATTATATATTTTTTTAAACTTGAAATTTATCCAAATCTTTTAAAATCCCTAAATTAATGAAATGTTTATAAGTCCACTAGTTCTTGATGATACCTAAATTTTAAAGGATTTCATTAAATTTTATTAAAATCTTAATTGAGAGGACATCTAAATTTTAATAAATTTCATTGAAATTCATTAAAATCTCAATTGAGAACAACTAAATTTAGAAGAATTTTTAAAATTCATCGCAATCCCAACGGAGGATACCTCCTTAAAATTTTATAATGAGATTAAATTTGACTAGTCACCTTCAAACAACTTGATTAATTACACTATTAAAAATAATTTCAAAATTAATTTCCACAAGTCATGGTCAAAAACTTATTTAAATAAAAAGGCCAGAAGGAGGAGACATTGCAAGTGCTACTATGTTCAGGCTTCTTTATTACAGGCTTTATTGGTCGCAACAATATATACATAGGGAGAGGGAGAGGGAGGGAGGGAGAGAGAGATCAAAGTACAAGATTTTGAGCAGAACATAGAATAAAGAACCCTTCTTTTCCTTAAATTCAGTCAACCCCTCAAAGTTAAGAATACGTGCATGCTCATGCTCATGCTTATGCTGACCATGATTATGAGTAAAAGTTAAAAAAAAAGCAGAAAAGTGAGGGAGACAACAACGACATGGAGAGTTAGTTTGTCGTCGGAAGTTGTTGGGTTCTAGCAGGCTTTCGCCTCATCCGTACTTTACCCGCCGCCCGACTCAGCCTATCTGCCACCGCTTCAGTGCACGCGCAACCTTTTTTCTCATGGGAAACTGCCACACCTGTTGTCACTTTAGGTGGACACTAATACCATTTGACCATTGTCAAATCTTCTTACTTTTTCTTAAATTTTCTTGCTGACTGGCCCTCAATCCATTGTCCAATTAACAACTTGGTTCATCTCTATCGAGAGCTCACTAAATTGAAGAACCGGATTAAGAATTATTAAGTCCTCGATTCTAGGATCTAAAACCAATTTAACTTTAATTCGAAATGAACTCAACAGATTGCTTTGATTCGATTTGTGTGGCTTTTATTTTTTTGTAAAATATTTTCACTCTTAATTTTGCAATCAATTTCCAGGTTAAAATATTCCCAATTTGTGTTCAAAAAGAAAAAAAAATGTTTCGAATATTTATGTTAAATCTTATGAAAAAAAAATGTTTCCCAGTTTGCAAGTTGTTTTTGAGATTTGTTTTTATTGCTTTTCATGTTAAGTTTAGTCCGTTTTACAAGAAAAACATCATCAAAATTTTGTTACAATCGTTATAATCAAAGTCCGAGTCCTGAATCACATTCATCATCAGTGAACGTCATATTTCGAGTTCACTAAGGTTATTTGATTTGATCGTGTCGATTGATATCTATATTTGAAGAATGATTGTGTAACCACAATGAAAAGTTATATACTAACATTAATTGTAAGAAATAAATTTGTGGGATGATCGGAAAAATTGTTTGTACACCTTTGGTTACTAATGAATATATGACAGGATTTTAGCGGTTGGATTAATTGTATTTTTGTGGAAGATGGTGTAAGATATTGTCAAGTGTAAATTCTATAAACGAAATGATAAATGAAGGTGTACGTGTAGTGCGAAGATATATTAAGGGGAACAATGCAATTATTTCTAATGCCTTTCATATGAATTGAAATTATTCATAATGTCAAGTACAGCTGTGGACAGAAGGGCTGTGGAAAACCATAAATATTTGCTTTTTCATTATGAGAGCTTTTGGGGTGCCCTAATTACAATATCAAAGGAGATGACATCATACAAAGACACGTGCATGCATCATTTTCGAAAGCTTCGATGATGTCCAAATTAAAATTCAAGTGCACTTTATGTCATCTCATTTAAGCAATTCCAATAAAGACATTTCACTATCACCTTATTAATTCTTCTTCCCTTTTACCTTAATCATACAAGCACAAAATTAAAACTCTCACTATTTTTATACCAAATTTCATAAATAATGACACACACATTCAATTTGCTGTCTCAACTACTCTTCTATCTTATCTTGTGCACAATCAAGCCATCTGTTAAGAAAGTCGACAAACTTAAGTTGTCATGCGGACTTTATCGTCACATTATGTTTATACATGTTATATTCCTCGAAACCCTAATGTGAACTTGACGGTTTATATGGTAAATGGTCATAGCCATTCTATGGACGGGTATTTTCCTTTGTTTTTCACTTGTTTTAATCCTTTTAGTATTTTATTGTATAGAGGTGAATCATTAATTATTTTGTTTAAATTTTAATTATTGAGTTGAAATTACAAAGAATAATATCGTATTTGTATGATTATGCAATCAAATTAATAGGAAAATAATATTAAAAAGTAAAAAAAAATCGGGAATAATAATTTAACAATCGTTTGCCATCATGCTACTAAATTTATTTATTTATTTGATAATTACTATTGATAATAGTTTATATCGAAATGAAATTATTGAATTGAGATTGCCATGTTGGCTTATGGTATATATAAATTTTAATTTTAATCCTCTAACAAAAAATGGATAGGCCTCTAAGTCACCTCAGAAGGTACGTGGCAAGGATTGACTTAACTTCATGTAATGCTCATCAATGGAGCATTAATGAATATCATCAGCCTTAACTATCCAAGAGTTCTATCTTTAATGTTGGGCACATTGCCTAATAGGAGATATAACGTTGGTGTATTATGGGTATTGAATCATGTATTGAAGAGGGGACAGCATGTGCATTAACTTCTTTGGTTAAGGCCCCGACAATAAGGACGGTCTTAGCCGTCTATACATACAAACGTTAATACATGCAGAGATTTTGGGTGTAAGAAAATCATTCTTTTTCTGCTCCTAAAACGCTCATTTATCAATCTTTGAATAAAACACCAAGTACTATGTATCTAATATAGCAAGACATAATTCGTATAGCCGCCTTACACTTTCAGAGCATGTCTTTGTGCTGTGTCTACATTATTTTTCAATCCTTTTAAAGCAAAAACTACGTAGATCCTCTTAGCACGCCTCGCGACAACATCAGACACACCCCACCTACCCTACCCTAACCCACTATACTCACACATTTATATATATATACACGTATTCGTCTTCGATTTCATCATCATCTGAATATCAAGTCTTCATACACATACTTTCTTTCAGTTTTCTGTCGCTTTAAGATTTTTGTAACTTTTTGAAAGAAATGCATTATCAAGCGGAGTTATATGGGAATTACTATGCTTCCACAGTGAGGCAGAGCGCGGCGGTGGACCCTTTGGAGAGGGTGGTGCGGCTAGCATCCGGCAGCGCGGTAGCGATATTCAGCCTTAGCACATGTTGCATGTGCCATGCAGTGAAGAGGCTCTTTTGTGGCATGGGAGTGAACCCAACTGTTTATGAGCTAGACCTGGATCCTAGAGGGAAAGAAATTGAGAGGGCACTAATAAGGCTGCTTGGTGGTGGCTCCTCCGTGCCGGTGGTGTTCATCGGCGGAAAACTCGTCGGTGCTATGGATAGAGTAATGGCGTCACATATTAATGGCACTTTGGTTCCGCTGCTCAAAGAAGCTGGAGCCCTCTGGCTTTAATGGCCATTTTTTAGATTCTTAGGAAAAAAACAAAAAGGGGTTTGGTTATGTTTTAGTTTCTTGATATCAAGCCCTCTATTTTAGAACATCTCTTCTTTTTGTCCAACTCTTTCTTGGGAGTTCTGGAGTTACTCGATTTCTAATTAAGTACTGATTTAACTCTGAGCAATCCTTTGTATAGAGAATGAGGTAAAAAGTTTGACATTATGTTTTCTTCTCATCAATGTTTTTGATTTGCGTGTAATATTATTTTAATGAAAAATGTGTGATTGAAAAGAATATGGAAAAAAACATATTTCGAGAAAAATGGGAATCAAACATCCCTTTAATCCCTCAACACAGCAAGAACCAAAATTAATGTCACTTCGAATAAAGTCATGTCCATTTGCCCCATCATGATCGTATTCATTTTCCAGTTTTCGCTGGTCTATTTAGGAAATCAAAAAGAAAAATATACATGAAGAAGAGCAGCAAACTACTATTCACCATTATACTCTTGAACAAGTATATGTCGAGATCTCTTTCAAGAATTTGTTACATAGAAGTAAATTAATCAGTAAAGTGAAGCTTACGTTAGTTTTGTTTTCTCCGACTACACGAAATTAATGTAACCGATGATGTAACAATATATGCGGGAGAAAGAATCAAAGCCTTCGTATAAGTAATTAAGAAAAGAATTGTTGAATTTCAAACTAAACTATTCCTCTATTCTCTAGCATCTTGATTTTACGGAGCAACCCTTCAATGGTTTCAGAAGCTTCCTGCAACAACAAGAAATGATTCCATTACTTTCGAAAAGATAAATCAAAATTGACAACGTGAAGAACAAAGTACTGATAAACAGTAAACGAAGAATGATAGAAGTAAAACCATCCCAACCTTTATTCTTTTCCTCAAACACAATTCCTCCTGATCTCTCCTGCTTCTTTCTTCTGTGAATGTACTAACAAAAACTTCGAATTTTTCCAAATTTTGCTGCGTATCGTGAAGCTGTTGCAAGAAATGGCATTATTAAACATTAATGAATCAGTTTCCCGAAGGAACTTATTGAGTTTGTTTGATTAGATGCATAAACTGATCCAAAATCCCAACACAATTACATCTGAGAGAAGCAGACAAAAAATCTCAAAATTTAAGACGCTAAGTAGTGCTTACTTGATTTTGAAGTAATAAATTTCTGTCCCGTTCAAACACCAAATTCTGCAAGACTTCCTCTAAACTGCATGCAGAGAATTGAAAAAGAAAAGGCAAAAGTCACGATTCGGCAACAAAATCATATGATCAAATTTATTACATAAAGTCGTAAATAAGTTCCATGTTATAAATAAGAATTTAATTAACCACCTATTTCGCAAGGAATTATTTTCTTCTGTCAAACTAAGGACCATCTCTGTTGTGGAAGGATAAGCCTCATATGCATCTCTGCTAACCATTTCAGCCTGTTTATGATGGGAAAACAACTCGCCATCAAACCAGTAAAAAGGTGTTACCACTACAATTTTATAAACCGTGTTCGTCATGAACTCTGAACGCGCTACTTCAGAACAATGAATCTCCATGAGTCAGTACTTTATAAAAATTAAAATAGTTTGAATGCAGCTTAAAACATGCATGACAGAGAAAAGAAAAAGGTTTTTGGACGAATGGCACGAAAAAACTAAAGGCGAAAGGTTGATATATTGTTCTGCCAAATCAAGCTGCAAAAATGCCGAACATAATGTAATTTACCTTCACACTCAAGTTTTGAGTAATTTGATTTGATACAGGTTCTACTTGAGGGCTCCCACTAATTGAAGATGTATTACTATGATTTTTAGCTAGTGCCTCGGACTGAGTTGCTTCCACATTTTCAGCGGCATAAATAGGTGATCTATGATCGCTATTATTAGTCGATTGCAGCACAGATGCACCATCATAAAAGACGCGCTCCTTTCGTTTGGACTTGGAAGAGGATTTGCCTGTAGCAGGAGCTTCTTTCACGGGGGAAACTGAGTTCTTTGGGTGCCGACGTGGAGCATAGCCAATTAAATGGCAGTTTGAAGACCTAACTTAAATGGAAAATTAAGAATTTCGATTAGTAGTTTTATAAAATTTTCAGTATAACGCACAACTTGTGAACAAAAGAACGAACCAATAGTTTTTCTGCATAAAATTGAGCCTCGCCTCGAGTCTTGATAGCACAACTGTGCGCTCAAACCCCTGTTTATCATGTGCTGGTTCGATAAAATTAGCTTCCAATACACCTGAGGCATAACGGGTAAGGTTAACAAAAAGTAAAATCAGTCCGAAAATCCCCCTTAAAAAAAGGATCTAAGTGAAAAATAAAAAACCACCGGGATTCAAGTTGCTTGCAGAAAATAATACCTATGACTCCTCGGCCATCACTTCCGGCAGCATTCCAGACCCTCCAAAACGGCTGACATTGAAACAAATTTAGATTAACACAACAACAAAATCTGACTCCAATATAATAGCAAGCATGCTGACAAAAAAATTCTATTTTTTAAATGGGGTAATATTTAGAAAATTATATTAAAACCAACCTTGATAAGCCTATTTTTATGGTAAACATTGAACCCTTGAACATCAATATGACACTTTGCATCTTTAACAAAGCCAATAGTCCCAACCGCTACCATCTGTTACAATGAAAAAAGAAGAACCGAGTAATTATGTCATCAAGAAAGGCGACGATGAAGTCACATTATAAAAGTCTTACGTTTTTTGGATCTTTCGAAGCTGATTCTGTAGGTGTAGGCCTATATGTAATCTCCTTAGATTGCATCATATCATTAACTATGTTATGATGCTCCACTTCTTTTCCCCGTAGAATCATTTGGAAACCGGTTGGAATCCTTAGGTACAAAATTGAGGCATAGTTCTGCAGAAACACGAAAAGAAAAGAAATAATTAGAGAAGAAAGCCACTCAGCAGATATCAAAGCATTGAAAAAAAATATAGAGACTTAATTAAACTTCATGTTCTACCAACGCATACTTAATGAGCCAATTAAAGTAGGGAGAAGTAAGAACAACAATCCAAAAAATAATGGCAAAAACGCCTAACAGAATAAAGTGGAAAATAAAAAAATACCCTTAAAGAATGCCGATAAGTTAGAAAATGCCTAGAGTTCGGGTACATTTTTGCCATCTCTATCTTTTTCTCATCTCGGCTGACACCTCTAATTTGAATATCCTGAGAAAAAAAAAAGTGAAAAATAATATGAGTCTCCTTATAGTTATTACTTGCAAGAAGAACACCAGAATCAGTATACTGGGGTGAGCATACAGATAAAAATATAAAAAATAAAAATATAGTGTGACGGCATCCAAAGCCTACATGTTGATCCGTGTCAAAATCAAGTTCTGGTGCTCCTTGGTCATCTTCCCATAGATTGTATATAACTATGCGTGTCCCTTGATCTTTTAAGGAATTAAACTACAAGAAAATAATAGCAAGAATCATGGACAATTAAAAGATATACTAATGCATCATCAGAATAATTAAAAAAACTTGTTTTTACGCTATTGGGATTAACTACTATACACTACCTGTTGAAGGAGATCTTCTTCACTTCCATAGGGAGACCACTGCACAATGGTTCTAAGATTTCTTTCCCAATCAACCGAGGTAAAGCGTACCATCTTGTTCCAGGCCTCGCCTCTTTTCTCATAATCAATCTATTTATTATAGTGAAAAAATTAAGTGTCCGATATATTTGCATGTATATGCACACAGAGACAAGCTTCAAGCATAATGTTAGTAAAATTAGCATATAATAACGATAATGCAACATCCATTGATTCCATTCTACGCACCATTCACCAATGTACTCCATCCACTAATGATAATATGAATATATTCATTAAAGTGGTAGTTTTTACACATAAATCATAGATCATACCATGGGGACCACAGTATCTTCCTTTCCGGTTTCCATCAAGAATGTGTAGGATAGCAATCCAATACTCTGTTTTGCACTACAGGCAAATAAAATGAAATAAACTAATCAGTCCCATACGGTGAAACTTGGAAGAGTTCAGTTCCGAAAACACAATGAGATGATTGAATAGCATCAATGGCAGTGGCAGCTATAAACGCCATAAACACAAAACTGATTTATTGATAAAGCAACTACCTTCTTCCATCTGTCCCCCGACAACGTGAGAACACAATGACATCTGCCCCAAGCCTCATAGTGCTAGTCTTGAAACCATTACCATCTGGTGAAAATTTTAAAAATAATAAATACCAAAATAACCAGAATTTGATACATATGATTTCTACATAATGTAATAGCTCACATTGCCCAATAGTGTTGGGAATTTTGCTTTTCTCAGAATACCCTAGAGACATGCACTTCCGCATTTTATCAGGATTCATGCCACCGCCATTATCTGTAATGAGCAATTTTAAATATTAAATGAATATGCACAGTCACCAGCGGCAACTTAAATTTCTATTATCTAGAAGATCATAAATAACAATTTGAAATTTTCAAAAAGCTTCCATGTTTTTTAATTGGTTTAAAGACATTCTGATATAAGTTTAATAAAATTAGAACTTATACATAAAGAGAGAAACCGAAGTCAGAAAAAGAGTAACTAAAGAGAGAAAGAGCTAATACCTTCTATCGACAACATCTTACTATTGTCCTTCCTATTGTTGAGCACATCTACATGGACATAGGTTGCTCCATTGTTAGCCTGACAATCAATTCGTGGTTAGATGGTCGGCAAACCAAAACATTAAAGAGAAAAATGCATTTAGCTCCTCGTTCAATATCAAAGTTAAGTACCTCATCTAAGGCATTATCTAGAAGCTCAGCAAAAGCTGGAACGCAGAAACCATGGTCAGAAAAGATGAGTTCAAATAAAGCTAAAATGTCACACGCTTGAATGAATATTTACCTCCCAAAGCCCACTTATGGCTAGTTGCATTTGAATGTAAGAATTTCGGATGAATCCTGACATGATCCATGCCACCTGCTGGAGGAATCAAGAATATAAATAATAAGCAAGTCATTCTTATGGTTTCTCTTAAAAGCTTGAAATAATCTAACTCAAATCTAATTTAGCAAATTCTCATTACACATCTCAACAACAATGCAGTTAAGTTTTATGCTAAGTAGTGACCACTTGAGGACTTCAAAAACATAATATCTGAGATCATTAAGATTTCTTATATTCACATACAAGGAAAACTAAAATGCAGTCTTATAGCTAACAATTAGTTAATGCATAAAAACCAAGCCTTAATCTCAATTAGATCCTTCACAATCACAATATATCATGTTAATTTTGGTCTATACTCTCCCTCTTTAACATATTTCACTAGGACAGCATAGCTCTAAAGCTCTCATTGAATAGTTTGATCAACCATTAGATGCTTCTTCCATTTATTTAACACCTTTTTAATCTTTAAGATCTCGTTGAAAAATTTGTAATCCAACCCAAATTTTTCTCATCTCATCCTCTTTATAGCCTGTCTCACTTTTGAGTCCTAACTAAAGTTGAGTTTGACATATCCTCAGTATCATGGGAGTTTCTCGTCCTCTGATATGAAGATATCTTCCCTAAAAAAATATAAAAAAAATCAAACAAAAAATCATGAATATAAAGGCACATACTAATACAATACCAAGCTATCAATTGACAGAAATATCAACAGTTTAGTTCATGCAATCAAATCCCGAATTCCATACACTAAAAACAAGAAATAAACCAAATCATGCTATATAACAATATACAAATTAACTCTAGAAAGAAATTAAAAAAAAAAAGATTTTTTGAAGGAAAAAGGGAACCATTAATTACCAGGTCTTGAACTTGAATCGTCGTCATTCTTGCGCTCGTAATCCCCTGCTTTCCAGAATTGCTTACAACTTCGAACCGCAGGAGGATTAACTGCTTTATTCTTAAAATCATTACACGAATTCTTAATACTTTCCTGTTTCACTACAGTCGGTACGTTGGACAATCCCGCAAAAGAATTATTGTTATTTTCAATGGTCGATGATGTAGCTATTTCCTTCTGAATGGCCAAGCGTTCTTCGGGTGTAAGCGGGTCAAGAAAACCGACAGGAAGTACGTCCGTTTCAATCTTCTGCTTCTTCCTCAGGCTCGCTTCAACATCCCAACCGTCCAAATCGGAGTCATCAGAATCAAAACTATCACAATTGCTGCTGCTACTACTGTTTAAATAAATTACGCTAGACTGTGATGGTAATTTCTTGGTTTTCGCCTCCTCTTTGGATGATATTTCCATGTTTTCTTCTTTGATATTTTGACTCATTTAGAAACTCAAAACTAGGGTTCCTGAGAGAGATTTTGAGTTCTTTTGGAATTCTAAGAGTAGAGATGGCGCGAGTTGCGGTTCTGTCAGTTTTTATAGGATTCTGAAAATCTCAACCGTTTCTTATGTGGGGAACACGAAAAGGTAATAGAATAAAAAAAAAATTACACTCCCTCTTTACTATATTTTTAAAATATATTATTGATTTGTACATAAGAATATAGATTTTGAACGATAAATTTAAGGGAGCCACTATTTACCTCTACCGTTTAATTGTATTATATTTTTAATTTTATATAAATTTACTTAAATAGACATATTAAAAAAAATTAAAAGAATAATTCCGATCTGTCAACAATAATCCTTTTTTTATATTTTTTTCGATTGTGTATGATGAAAAACAAGAAAGTTTTCAGCAAGAAACAAGTCTGTTCTATCGTTGATTTTTCATCTTCTTTTTTTCAATAGGTTCCCCATCATGTTACAAGGGATAGGCATCCTATCCCTTGTAAGATCTTTCGAGACGATTGAAACTTACCAAAATGAGAAGTTGTTCATTCTAGATTTCCTTTACATATAAAAAAGGGAGAAAAAAAAAAAAAAGAAGTTCAGATTGGAGTGGACACTGTCATATGTAAAAGTGGCAAGTCTTCTCCCATTCTGTAAATCTGATACAAGTCAAATAACATATTTAGCTTGAGGAGGGGTCCGAGCTATCTTTTGAATTATTATTGAATTGTGATGGGATGAATATAGCGATTTTTTTAGAATATATTATGAGGAGGGGTCCAAACTATCTTTTGTATTAGGATGTATTTAGAATGGAATGAATATATAAAATTGGTGTACATCTATAATGTCTAAATGAATGAATTTAATAAGAACAATATTGAAATGTGACGAGAATAAAAATAGTATTTAAAAAACTAAAATTAATAGGGATAGATATCATATAGCCCTTGTTTGGTCTTAATTATTTCTAAAATATTTTTTTTTATTTTCAACCATACGTTTTTTAATAAAATAACATTACACGCAAATATAAAATTTTTCTTTATTTTTTAACCACGTATTCTCCATCAAATTACTATTTCAAAATATATTTTTGTGGATAAAAATGGGGCTCAACATGCTCAGTGTGACGAAAGTATAAAAATCATGGATATAAATAGTGGCTCTTGTTAAACCCCTATTTGGACTAAGCCCTTATTTGGCCTCCATTATAATGAGAATTTAGGGAAAATGTATTTTGAAATAATAATTATTTGAAGAATGTATGATTAAAAAGATGAAAAGTTTTAGGTTTACATTTAATATTATATTATTGAAAAATGTGTGGTTGACAAGAAGTGAGATAAAAATGAAGTATAATTTTAATGAGGTCAAACATGAGCTAAAATGAGATTTTTGGGGGAAATGTGTTTTGAATTGTGATTTTTTTGGAGAATATATGGTTAATAAATAAGAATTTTTTTGAATTTACGAGTAATATTATTTTATGGAAAAGAAGATGAATTTTAAAAAATATATTTAAAAAAAATGGAGCCCTTGGGTTAAGTGTCTGTTTGAGCCCATTTATGTGCACAACAACATGGATATGTGAAATAAGGGTCCGCTTGATATGCTTTTTTTTCAATAGGTTCCCCATCATGTTACAAGGGAGATCTTTCGAGACGATTGAAACTTACCAAAATGAGAAGTTGTTTATTCTAGATTACCTTTACATATAAAAAAGGGAAAAAAAAAAAGTTCAGATTGGAGTGGACACTGTCATAGGTTAAAGTGGCAAGACGATTAAGAGTCTTCTCCCATTCTGTAAATTTGATACAACTCAAATAAAATATTTAGCTTGAGGAGGGGTCCGAGCTATCTTTTGAATTATTATTGAATTGTGATGGGATGAATATAGCGATTTTTTCAGAATATAGCTTGAGGAGGGGTCCAAACTATCTTTTGTATTAGGATGTATTTAGAATGGAATGAATATATAAAATTGGTGTGCATATATAATGTCTAAATAAATGAATTTAATAAGAACAATATTGAAATGTGACGAGAATGAAAATAGTATTTAAAAAAATAAAATTAATAGGGATAGATATCATATAGCCCTTGTTTGGTCTTAATTATTTCTAAAATATTTTTTTTATTTTCAACCATACGTTTTTTAATAAAATAACATTACACGCAAATATAAAATTTTTCTTTATTTTTTAACCACATATTCTCAATCAAATTACTATTTCAAAATGTATTTTTGTGGATAAATATAGGGCTCAACATGCTCAGTGTGATGAAAAATATAAAAATCATGGATATAAATAGTAGCTCTTGTTAAACCCCTATTTGGACTAAGCCCTTATTTGGCCTCCATTATAATGAGAATTTGGGGAAAATGTATTTTGAAATAATAATTATTTGAAGAATGTATGATTAAAAAAATGAAAAGTTTTAGGTTTAAATTTAATATTATATTATTGAAAAATGTGTGGTTGACAAGAAGTGAGATAAAAATGAAGTATAATTTTAATGAGGTCAAACATGAGCTAAAATGAGATTTTTGGGAGAAATGTGTTTTGAATTGTGATTTTTTTGGAGAATATATGGTTAATAAATAAGAATTTTTTTGAATTTACGAGTAATATTATTTTATGGAAAAGAAGATGAATTTTAAAAAATATATTAAAAAAAAAATGGAGCCCTTGGGTTAAGTGTCTGTTTGAGCCCATTTATGTGCACAACAACATGGATATGGGAAATAAGGGTCCGCTTGATATGCAAAAGTGAAAATGAATTTCAATTCAATGTTAATTGGAAAATAAAAATTCACAAAAGCCATAATGAAAATAAAGAAAATACGGTTTAAAGTGATTGTACCTTTGAATTCGATTTTCATTTCCACGTTACAGTCAAACGATTAAAGAAAAATTCGTTTTCCTTAAATGCGACATTTTTCTATGGAATTCGTTGCAATCAAATAGAGTTTAAATCTTTTTCTTAGTGTTCAAAAAGATAATAGTATGTGTTAATCGGATATATGACGAAGTAGTAAAATAGATATAATTATCCTAAAAATTACTAGGATAGTAGAACACAAGAATAAAGTGAACATTAGCCCCTATTTGACAACCATTCAATTGGAAAAAAAAATATGTTTTGAATAATGATTTTTAAAAGAATGTGCGATTAAAAAATTAAGAAAAAATTAGGGTTTACGTGCAAAATATTTTATTGTGTGAATGTATGGTTGAAAATATATATGTAAAAAAAGTTTTAGATTTACGTACAAAATATTTTATTGTAATTTATAATAATGATGATATCATTAGAAGAGTTAAACATATAAATTTAATTGGATGATAATTATATTATTACAAATAAGAGTTACATTTAGATTTAAAACACAATTATGCATATTAATCATGTAATATAATTTACATTGATATTAAAGTTGAAACATAATAATATTCATAGATGCCTCATCAATTATCTTGCATTGTTTGAGACAGCTAGTCGCATTTAAAAAATTATAATAAACCATGTTTCAACTTTTAAAATTGACCACTTTTGAGACCAATTAAATCTTATGAATATAATTTGTCCATTGCATAAAAATAATAATACATGTAATACCCTAATTATAAAATAAATAAAATACTATCCAACTTCACAATATTATGAAAAGGACACAATTTTTATTTAACTTGATATTCTCATTCAGATCGCGCAACGAAAAAATAATTAAGTGCTTCAAATAATTACAACAGCTAATTCTTTTGAGCTTTACAAGTGCAAACAAGGCAAAACAAGCAATAGACATTTATAATAATACTACGTCGAATAGTTATTGAGTGGTTATATTCGCACCACATTTTTTTTAAATACTTGAATTTTAATTGTGTTAAATATTCTTAATTTTTATTCATTATCACGTGTATGTCCGAATTTTTTTCATCGCATTTTTATTATTAACCTTATGTTAATTAGCCATCTTGACCCTGATGACCGTTCTCGTCCAAAAAATTATGTTAGTCTGCTTTAAAATAGGGAACAATATATACTCATAATTTTGTACTCGTTTTTTTTTTGGCTTTATTTAAAAATACAATGGCAAAAAGGTCTTTTCTTTACTCTTTACATAATTTATAGACGAAAATCTTCATTATGGACAATATGCACTAATAAATGGACATTAGAGAATAAAATTGCGATTGATAAAGTTGGGACATAAGTGTGATATGATTAAAGGTTATCGACCTTTTATGTAATTAAATTTTGATGCACTTATAGAAAAATGTGATGCAGATATATTTAATCATAATTATTTTAATGTGGAGGTTAGTTTAAAATTTTTAAGCTCAAAATAATGTTTGTGATATTGTGACTAGTGTTCTAAAGGGCCACCAGGCCCATATCTTTTTTTTTTTTTTGGCAATTGGTATTTTTTATTTTAAAATTCGACCCAACAAAATGTTCAATCGTTAAAACTTAAAAAAGAAATAAGTTTAACCAAAAAAATTCACTATAATCCAAATCATCCCATGAATATAGCATTATATGTCCACAAACAAATCACTATTGATTTGACGTTGAAAATTATGTATGGAGTTCTTATGATTTTTAAGGGTTTTAGATAATTTTCTCATTTTTTATTTTAAAATTCGACCCAACAAAATGTTCAATCGTTAAAACTTAAAAAAGAAATAAGTTTAACAAAAAAATTCACTATAATCCAAATCATCCCATGAATATAGCATTATATGTCCACAAACAAATCACTATTGATTTGATGTTGAAAATTATGTTTTTGTTATAAACTTGAAAAATATGTATGGAGTTCTTATGATTTTTCAAGTTATGCATAATTTTATTCATTTATTGATCCAGAATAATTAAAATTATATTAAAAATAGGGAATCACCTAATTATGTCTTGTAAAGTTTGAGGTTTGACATCCACATCTTGCCACGCGTTATATCTTTTAGAACCGTTATGCTGTCAATTAGACAAGGGAAAGTCTTTAATATTAATGAAATTGATATTTCACACTATTTTAAAGCTTATAATCTGTTAGTTATAACAATATTTCACACTATTTTAACATTCCAAAGAAAGTAAATAAATAATATGGATAAATATTGGTAACTTAATACTAGATGTTTAGGATTTTTTTCAGATCTAGTCTAGTTGAGAAATTTTTTGAAAGAGTTATAATACAAAGCCTAGAATTAGGAATCTTTGGCCAAACTTCAATAGTGAAGAAGATGATAAGTGGTTTTAATTTAATCTCTTACTAATTTTTATTACATTTTTTTTGTTAATGACTATTGTGTACCTTTTATTATTAATTAAGAGTTAAGGGATAAGCGTGCAATTTCATTTAAAGTTAGAATTAGGTTATTACGGTGACGATTAGTAAAAATTAGTTTGGTCATATGAAAAACCTAACGAAAGCATAAGAGTTTTCTCCAATTTTGGATTCAGATAAGTTTTGACGAAATCAATGAGTTGTTGATCATGTGTTAATCTTGAAGTACAATGCAACGATGCATATGATCATGACTCCATGATGTTGATCGAACAACATATATCACTTATTATACAATGGTTTGATGCGTTATTGTTGGCCCAACAAAAAAGATTCCAAATACACTTGAAATTCGAGCACGAGTTTTCTACTTGGAGAATGGCATCGTGCACATGTGAAAATATTAATCATTTTGACAGTTTTAAAATTTTAGTATGTTATAGGAATTTTATTTTTTCCCCTTTGATCGTGCTATTCTTTCATGTAACACCACTTTTTTTTTTTTTTAATTACAGACTTACAATTGTGATATTAGAGTTTTAGAAAATGCATGATATATTTTAGATAAATAAATGGAAGAAAATCATATTAAAACCCGAACACAACTTGAAATTCGTCATTATGCTGTTTTGTGGGTACATTAATCCCAGCTAAGGGATATAGTTACGAGTTATACAAGGAAAAATTAATCTCCCCGAAAATATATGTACTCTAACTCCATCTGAGTATACTAGCCCCGTAGTGATAGTTTAACATTGAAAGTGTGTTTGGTGTAGATTTTTTTAGAATAAGTAATCTTTTTTGAAAAATTTATGGTTAAAAACACGGAGTTATGAGTTCACGTGCAATTTTTTTCTTTTTTCTTTTTTTGAGAAGTGTGATTGAAAATAAATTTTGAAAAAAAAAATTGAGTTTTAAAGAATACGTATCGGTCAAGGAGTAAGTACGATTATAATAGAAAATCATGTTATTATGCGTGACAAGGATAGCTTCTAAAAGAGGAAATTGACAAGATTGTGAGTGGGATATATAGCTAGGATTTATATTTATGCAAGCTTGTGAATTTGTTTATGACTTATATGCCAACTTGAAGACGTTATATGTAGTTATGAGTTTACGATTACGAAATGATATGTTGTGAAAGTTAATACGCATGTGTTAGGTAATATGACTTTAAACTTCGACCCACTTGCTATTAATATATTATAAAGAATGATCATTATAAGTACGTTGCGGATCAACTTATGACATGAGTAAAGAAAGTATACTAAAGTTAGTTCATGCATTAAAATCACGATGCATTATTGGTATATTAGCTTGAAGATTGATAAAGAGAAATAAGGAAAAAGATTATGTCATATAATGTGAACATGTATATGTGTAGAAACTGGTTATAGATAGTAAACTAAGTCTCATGGCCCATCGCAGGAGATGCATGTGGAGCTCCTTGTGGTTAGATAAATGAATAAGTGCTCGACCTTGTGTGAAAATTTGATAATTCTTATAATTACCCAATGACCAATTATTCATTCGATCAATATTATAATACATATGTCACACACGACAAAGCTTACATTGAGAAAAAGTACGTAGTTATGATCATTTTATTGATGCCGCCACAATATAGTAATCATTGAGATTAAGTGTACACCTAATTCCGTATGAACCCAAAAGATAAGAAGGAAAAGAGAAATAGGTAAAAAAGATGCGTATATTATTCATACATCTATATGCACACACTCACCACATTTCGTTCACATATTACTCATATATGGGTGGCAAAAAGGTCAAGTAGCTCGTCGACTCGTCGGCTCTACTGATCAAAACTCGGCTAATGGACGATTTGGGCTCGACGAGCACGAGAAGAGCTGAGTCGAGGGCTCGTCGAGCTCGCGAATGGCTCCACGAGCTCGTAAAAAATGTGAAGAAAATTTTTTTTTAAAAAAAGAGCTCGTGGGCTGGCTCGTGAGCCCACTAGCTTGTGGGTCGAGCCGAGCTCGAGCTTAACTCATGCTCAAACGAGCTTGAGCTAGGCTCGACGAGCCGAACTCATGGGTCGATGGGTACGTCGTTATTAAATTTCAGTGGTAAAAGAAATAATATTCTATCTTAATCTTTCCCATCTCTACAAACATACATTTTATATCCTCAATCGAAGATGATTAAGCCCATGATTTTTATTTGGATAAAAATTTGATTTTTAGTAAATTTTGACAAATAAAACGATGAAATATGTGGTAAAAAATTATAAAAATTGTAGATCTCATAAAATATGGGTTGAAAATGTGTTTGAAAAAAAATGAATTTTAAGAAATGAAAATCAAACATCGCCTAAATTTAATTATCAAATCGAATGTAAATTAAAAACATCCCGCAGAATTTTGAGGGGGGAAGGGATGCAAAACCCCGAATTATAAGGTCTTAAAGACTGAAATGCTTGTTTTTAAAGATCTGATATCAAAGTGACTTTAGGGTCAAAAGATGGGGATCTAAGCTACTATTTTTACCTCAATTGAGTTGCCCGTATTGTCAGAACACCCAAACCCTCACCCACTCTCTTTCTGCTTCACCAGCTCGCTCTCTGCAACTCTCTCTTCAGTAGTTTTCACAAACCCTAACTCTTTCTCTCAATAAATTAGTATAAATGCAATATGTATACGCATATAAGTCTCTAATTTGACTTCGAAAATCTCTCGCGAAAAGAAATTTGTATTGCCAGTGGTCAATTTTGCTTCTATCTTTGACTAAATCTTACTCATTTTTTCATTGAATTTGCGATATATACATTGGTCTAATGGCTGAAGGAAAACTGAATCTTTCAGAGGATCTCTTCTCACCGAAACAGTCCGATCAATCGTGGAATTCAAAAGGTACTTCGCGGTGCGATTTATGATGGATGTTTAGTTTTAGAAATTTGATTGTTATGAATCGAATTTTGTCCTAAAGTCATTTGATCTGACTAGTTTTAACTTTGCGATGTTGCTTCAACTCATCAGATTCGCGACTTTAGAATTATTTTTTATTTTAATTTGATGTCTTTAATTTAATTTTCACGACAAGAATGTTACGTTATAATACTCTTCATTTTCATTATTTTTTCTAGAATTCTTAATGAACACTGAGAGATTTTTCACCAGCCACATTAATCAAACTACAATTTTTAAATTCAACCGATCTGATTTGAGTGTGTGTCAGTCTTTAAACGCACAGAGTTGTGATTCTGTTTTGTTAAAATGTGGCTTGGTGTGCCAGTTGAGTTTCCATACTGATTGCAACTAAAATTCACTCGCCTGTATTAATTTTGATTTTATATCTAATATTTTTCTTTGTTTTTGATTGAAGATTCCATGGTAAATGAGGAGGAAAAGGGAATGATGGGAGTACTCGATGAATCAAAAGGTAATTAATACTCTTTAAGCAAACTTTTCAGTAATGAATATCCCATGCTGGACAGTACATGAATATCCTCCATGGATATCTGACTTTTATTTCACAGATCAAGGAGCATGTGAGAACAACATTCCTTTGTCTCCGCAATGGCTTTATGCTAAGCCAAGCGAGGCTAAGATGGTAAGTTTCGAGACACTTGTGCAATTTATCTCCCTTGAATTATTTAAAAGGTGAATTTGCTACTGTGGATTCTAGTTCGATTGGTTCCGGTTCTATCTCCAGAATTATTGATTCCTTTTTGAAATGAATAATGCTATTTATCATTATGACGATAGAATATCGATGATATGATATTCTACGTGAAATAATAGGTGGCAGTTCAATTTTTATGAGTGAGAGGGGGAGATGAGAGAGAGAGAAATGTGACAGATAATGGGTTATCACATCACCGATGTTCCATCATCACGATGATGATGATGATAAATAGTATTACTCTTTTGAAATCTAACTTCACATGCTTGATTGAATCTACTGCAGTTTGGAAGAGTTTGTAATTGGATTCTGTTATATTTGATTTCAATGCTATTCGAAATGCAAAATCAGACAGACTATTGTCTTATTTGAAACCTGTCGACGTGTACTTCTAGAAGAAATACTATGATTTGACATTGCAACTGCTGAATTTTTGTTTGTTGCTTGGCAATGATCTGATAAGACAGATATTTGGTTTTATGACGGAAAAAGGAATGGTTGATAGTATCATTTGGAAAACTTTAAAATGACATAACATCGACCTGTTATATTTGTTATGCCCTGGAGATGGTATCACATAAAATGAACTTTAAAGCCAATGTGACCATCTAGCCCAAACATCTATTTTTTTAATCTTATTTTAAGAATAAGGGTTTGGAACAGACCTTATTTTATTATTTTATTTTAGTGGTTTCCTTTTTCCTGCCTGTGATAAATATGCACATATATGTCCATTCTCTCTCTTACCCAGGAAACACGTGGACAAAGTTCACTTTCTCTTAGCGGTCCTGATTGGAATCAGAAGGAAGGTTGGCGCTCAGATGCACCTGAGGACAAAAGAGATTCGAGAAGAATTGCATCGGAAGCTGATAGTGGTCGCCGCTGGCGAGAAGAAGAAAGGGATACTGGATTGATTGGTAGAAGAGATCGTAGGAAGATGGATCGACGTGTTGATGCCTCAGGCAGAGAAACAATTGAGAATAGAGTGTTGCCTGCTCCTGAAAGGTGGCATGATGCCAGCAATCGTAACTCTTCCCTTGAAGCGAGGCGTGATAGCAAATGGTCTTCTAGGTGGGGTGCTGATGACAAAGAAAAGGAAGCTCGGATTGAGAAACGAGCAGATGTGGAGAAGGAAGATGCTCATAATGAAAGTCAGTCAATCATGTCTAGTAGCAGATCTGTGTCTGATCGTGATGGAGATTCTCGGGACAAATGGAGGCCACGCCACAGGATGGAGTTAAATTCTGGCGGTTATGGTTCTCACCGTGCTGCGCCTGGATTTGGACTTGAAAGGGGAAGACTGGAGGGTTCAAATGTGGGGTTTACTGTAGGACGTGGCAGATCTAGTGTATTAATTGTAAAGCCTCCATCTGGGGGACCAATTGGTGCTGCTCAATATGACAAGGGCGGAAGTGTTCCTGGAAAAACAAGTCTTTCTGTTGGAAAGTTCGGTTATACTAGGGGGGAACTTCTTGACATATACCGTATGCAAAAGTTAAACCCCTCTTTTACCAGCATGTCTGACAATTTGGAGGAACTACCCCAACTAACTCAAGTAACTGCTGTTGAACCATTAGCTTTTGTTGCTCCCCATGCTGAGGAGGAGGTGAGATTTACAACTTTGCCTTTTAAACGAAAATATTTAGTTCTATTAAAATTGATTTTGAATAGTACTCTGACAAATTTGTTTGCTTTTGCAGGCCATCCTGAATGACATATGGAAAGGTAAAATAAGATGCAGCGGGGTATCATTCAATTCATTGAGGAAGAGTGAAATGTCGGATAATGTTTCAGGTGGTTTAAGCTTTTTGACACCTCATAGTTGCGCTTTCAAATTCTCGACAGTTTTTTTCATCTTTCCTTCTGTTTATTTTATTTTCTTTGGTGGTATTTGATTCTTTCTCTGGCTAACCACATATATTCCTTTGTTATGAGTAGTGGAAAATGTGGAATCCGTCAGTGGAAAACAGATCTTCCCTGACGATATTACTGAAGAGATGCCCAATGACTTCTTAAAAGCTACACTGGACAATGTTCATGAACCTAGTGTGGATGGCATCTTTTACAATAACTTACTTAAATCAGGTTTGTAAGATGTGGGAGTTATAGAATACTGTTTTAATATTACCCAGAAAAAGTTTTATATTGACGACTTATGGAAGAAAACATTTTTACCTTGCTTCAGAAAAATCTGTTAATGATGACGGAAAACAAGAAGTTTATGAGTCAATCGGAACGGATTTCGATATCGGTGGCATACAGGCTTTTAATGGTCATCTATCTGATGGTTTGCAGCTCAAAGTTGCAGATTCTTCTGTTACCAAACACTCTTTGTTTTATGGAGGTTCATCTGATACATTGTTGGAAGTCAATAATAATCTTCCTGATGATTCAAATTCCCTATTTGGTACTCCATCTTCTGAGCAGTATTCCGGCAGTCAGCATAAATTTGGCAGCCGAACTTTTGAAAATCAGTTAGAAAGGAGAATCCTTCCTGAGGAATTAAGTCTATACTATCGTGATCCTCAAGGAGATATCCAGGGACCTTTCCTTGGAGTGGACATAATTTCATGGTTTGAACAAGGATTTTTTGGGATTGATTTGCCTGTTCGCTTGGATGATGCTCCTGATGATGCATCCTTCCGAGAATTGGGTGACATTATGCCACACTTGAAATTTAAACATGGATACGATAATATTACTAATTTTAGTTCTGATATGGAAAAATCTGTTGCATTGGTGGGGAAATCAGAGGTTAGTTTACAAGCTTCTCCTCCTGTTTCTGTATCTGTTCCATCTACTGCACTAGATGGTCCGAGTTGGCAGCTATCTGATTTTGCTGCTTTCTCTTTTCAGCATGGTGAGTCAGAAGTACCTGAACATCATGGTCATCCATCGATAAGGTTGTATTCGCAGGGAAATTTCCATGACTTTGCTGCCAAAGATGAAGGTTTGATTAACTTAAATATGTTTTTGTTAACTCTGATGACGGATTAAGTTGCATTTGTATCTAATCCTCTTCACAGTTTTTTCCACTCCAACAGATGTTTTTCCAGAGAGACCTGGAAGTGGTGGAAATCCTGTTGGGAAAATTTCTAGGGGGTTTGGTGAAGCTTCTGCCTATTTTGGTAACCAGCAGACTCTTCCTACTGAACAGACAGACTCGGGGGTCTCAACTCTGAAAGATAATAAGTTGCATCCTCTTGGGTCGTTGTGGTCTGAACTTGAAAATACTTATGCGAAGAATGGTCAGACATCAAATGCTTTTGTTATTGGACATGTTGAGGATCAACGTTTAAACCCTGTATCTGGAAGATTTGCCACTTCTAGTTCAATGGCTGATTTCACTCATGCTACAGAGACGTGGCCAGATGCTTATGGCAGAAATGCTCTATCTGATCCCAAATTATTTCAGGATGTCATGGAGGCTCGCCATCGCATGGACCAAGACTATAGCCGCTTTGATTTAGAGGACAAGCTATTGTCCCAACAACTGCAGCAGCATCATCAACATCAGCAAAGTTTTATACCTCTTCACAGTACACAGCTGAACGAGGAAATGCTAGAAAGAGTGCCAAGTCAGAGTGTGATACACTCACAACAGTTGGCCAATCAAACAGGGCAAGGTCTGGAGCACTTTTTGGTCCTTCAGTTGCAGCAGCAGAGGCAATTGCAGCTTCAACAACAGAAACAACAGCAGTTCCATCAACAGCAAATGATCTTGAAAGAGCAACAACAATCCCAGGCTAGACAGGTGCTTCTTGAACAGCTGCTGCAGTATCAAATTCGGGAGTCTGGCCGAGAGCAGTCGCGTATTGATGCTCTTAGATCGGAGAGTGCTCTTGAACAGGCAATTTTGAAGCAGCAAATTCTCAATGACCAGCAACAGCGTTCCCATTTTTCACCAAGGCATGCTGACTCATCCCTGGAGCAACTCATACAAGCAAAATTTGGGCAAATGCCCCATAAAGGGCATCCTAATGATTTATTGGAGCTGTTATCTAGTAGAAATCGTGGGCAGATTCATCCCTTAGATCAGCAGATTCTTCAGCTAGAGCAGCTGCATGGAAGATCTTTGCCAGTGGGGCTAAGGGAGTCTTTCGAAATGGAAGAAGAAAGACAAGTTAATCCTTGGTGGCCTCTTGATGAAGCCAGTCAGTTGCTTAAAAATCCTGTAACTGCTCATCGAGCTGGCTCTGCTGGATTCAACTCATTAGACCTTTATCAGCAGCAAAGAGCGGCTGCTGAGGAGCATCTCAGCCATCTTGAACGAAATGCTTCATTACAAGATAGACCCCAACGAGGAATTTATGACCATGGCATGCTGCCGTTTGAGCGCTCAATGTCACTACCTGTTGGTGCTGCTGGTGTAAACCTAGATGCTACGAATACTATTGCCCAAGCTCATGGTTTAGAAATGCAGGAGCAGATTACACGACTGCAAAAAGGTGGTCAAGGCGGTAGATTCTCATCGGGGGTCTACTCTCAGCATTCACACCAACCTTCAATTTCCAATCAATTTCATGCTCCACATTTGGACACCACTGAGGGTCACTGGTCTGAGAATCATAGTCAGTTATCCAATGACTGGATTGAATCAAGAATTGAACAATTACATCATGACAACGAGAGGCATACGAGGGAATTGGATGTCAAAATGACAATGGAAGATCCGAGTTTATGGATGTCATCTGGAATAAATGATGACAGTTCAAAGCAGCTGCTCATGGAATTATTACATCAGAAATCAGGCCATAAGTCAAGTGAACCCTTTGACGCAACCAATGAAATATTCCATGAGATAAGGCATTCTTCCCGGGCAGGTGCTACAAACCATTCAATTAGTCTTCTTTCAGATCAGGAAGCAAGTACCAACAACTCCTTTACTGTTGGGTCTTATATTTCTTATTCAGGCGGACGATCTCAGGATCAACTAGCTGATGGAATGACCAGTGTTCTGGAACAAGGTGGATTGACTTTCAGATCAAAATCTGGAGAATGTTTCATTTCTGGAATTGATGAAAGATCTCAGGTAATCTACAACAACTCTAGCACGAAATAATTGTTGCATTGAATATGGAGGAAATCACTTTAGTACTCATTAGTGAAGATTGTGATATTCAGGGACCAGCTTCAATATCTCAAGCTGGCCTAGTTGAGCAGGCTGACCTGGCAGACACTGATGTTATTATGAGTAGGTTGCAATCTTCCATGCCAAAAATGCCGGAAAACATGTTGCTGAGACTTCCACCTGTCTCACGGGCTGCATCCTCTCAGGGAGGGTTGTCTGAGCTGACTGCTGATTCAGTCACCAAAGGAAAAAACATACCAAAAGCTGTACCTACTGATGGTAGGAATGGGTGATGTCAATTTTTTCATCTCTCACTTTTTTTTCCCCATTGTAATATGGTAATTGAGCACTCGGGTTTCTTCCATTTCCCATGGGTGGGTGGGGCTTAACTCCCTTGTGGGGAAGATGCTTATCGATAGGTGTAACATGATTTCTTGTGCATTGCTGCTTATGTTGCATTTAGTGATCCACAGTCCACATTTTTTAGCTTTCATGTCAGTTATCAGGTAAACTGATGGGCCATTGATTGCCTGAGTATTAGTTCATATTATGGTTGTGCTTTGTGGAACAGGATTAGCATCTTTAATGATATCAAATTGAAATTGTTTATTGCAATAATTAGTGTCTATTTGTTTAACATGCAAATGATTGTATCTGGTCATTACAGAGGAGAGCATCGATAGAGGAGTTTGTAAATGATCTCTACTGCTTTCTGCTCCCACTTGTGTTTGTGCTGTTCTAATGATTCACTTCATTTTTTTCTTACTTTCAGGGATGAGAGGAGAAACTGGAAGGAATCCAGGAAATTCTGAGAGTCAGTCATCTGGCAAGAAGGCCATGCAGTTTCAACGGACTAATTCTTGTGGTGATGCTGATGTCCTGGAGACATCATTCAGTGAGATGCTTAAAAGCAATGCTAAGAAACCAGCTCCTCAAGAAAGTAATGCACCAGCAGCCGGAGCCTCAGAGTCATCAGACATGACAATGGGGGCAAAAAACAG
>CAIGRB010096734.1:25734-62507 GCA_903798255.1 Fraxinus quadrangulata | reverse complement strand
TTAGGATTGCTCAATGATTTTGTATAGAATTTTTTTTATACAAACAGCAAATCAACAAAGAATAATGGTACTATGCCAAATCAGTTGTCACTCAGTTTTAAAAGTTTCGCTCGACAATAATGTGTTATGTGAGAAGTTTAGCTTCATTAATCCTGGCATAAAAGATTTTTTTTACACGGTATGTACATTTGTTTGATACTCGGTATAAAATTCGTGTAATGAAATTTGATCAAAACCACGATGGGTGATCCAAGAAGCTATTGTCTTCTAAAGAAAACTAATTTAACGAATAAATTCAAGCATGTTTGAAACATTACAAAGCAATTATTATGATTTTCTAAAATTAGGCTTATACTATGCTCTTGTTTGATTTGAATTATTTTTAAATTACATTCCCCCTCTCTCTCTCTCTCTTCAATAATATAATATTACAGGCAAATTCAAAAGTTTTTCTTAATTTTTTAATCACTCATTCTCAGCAAATTACTATTCAAATTTGGAAAATAAATGAGGCTCAAACATGCTCTAGAAAAGATTGGAGATTCAAATGATTGTTTTTAAAGGTTGAGGATCGAAGTGAAAAAGATCAAACGATGGGGACCTGAGATGCTATTATCCCTTAATTAAGTTGCTGTATTAACAGACCACCCAAACCCTCACCCTCTCGCTCTCTGCAACTCGTTCATCGATAGTTCTCACAAACCCTAACTCTTTGTCTCTCTCTACTCATACATATATCTATCATAAACAAATCTCTTGAAAATCTCTCTCTCGGAAACTTGTATTGGCAGTCGTTAATTTGCTTTTCCTTTTGTCTAAATCTCACTCCTATTGTGTGTTTTTCGTCATTGAAGTTTTTGATATATCCATTGTTCTGATGGCTGAAAGAAAACTGGATCTTTCCGAGAATCTCTTCTCATCTAAGCAGTCCGATCAATCGTGGAATCCAAAAGGTACATAAGCGGAATGATTTAAGTTGGATTTTTAGTTTTGGTAATTTTATTCTTATGAAATGAATTTTGCCCTAGAGTTATTTGATCTGACTATTTTTAACTTTGCGATATTGCTTCAACTCCAATTCTAGGGTTTCAGATCAGATTAGCGACTCCTTTGTTATATTTCTTTTCATTTGCAATTTTTTTCCTTCTAGAAATCTTAATAGGAACTGTTACTCAAACTACGACTTTTATTTTCAACTGATGTTATTTGGGTGTGTTCACCCTTAAACACGCAATGTTGTGATTCTGTTTAGTTAAAATTTGGCGCATGCCTCAGTTGAGTTCCAGGCTGATTGCAACTAAAATGAACTCATAGTTATTCATTTTGACTTTACTATAGCTTATATATTTTCGTTGCATTTGATTGAAGATTCTGTGGAGAATGAGGAGGAAAAGGGGCTGATGGGATTACTTGATGATTCAAAAGGTAATTAATACTTTTTAACTAAACTTTTCAGTATTGAATATCCCATACTGTTAAGTATTGAATATCCTCCTTCCATATTTCACAGATCAAGGAGCAGGTGAGAACAGCATTCCTTTGTCTCCGCAATGGCTTTATTCTAAGCCAAGTGAGGCTAAGATGGTAAGTTTTGAGACACTTGTGATTTACTTAAAAGGTTAATCTGTTTTTGAGGATTCTAGTTTGATTGATTCTAATTCCTTCATCCGAATTCTCGACTCCTGTTTAGACTGATCGAATCACTGCAGTTTGGGGGAGTTTGTAATTTGACTCAGTATAATCTGTTTTGAATGCTTTTTGAAATGCAAAACCAGACAGACTATTGTCTTGTTAGAAACCTTTGAACATGTACTTCTAGAAGAAATCCTATTATTTGACATTGCAACCACTGAATTTATGTTTCTTACGTGTCAATGATCTAATGGGACAGATATTTGGTTTTATGATTGCACAAGGAATGTTTGAGGGTATCATTTGGAAAACTGTAAAATGCTCTATTATATCGTATTACATTATATTCTTTTGGCTCTTTGCAGAGATATACCGGGAGAGGTGTTGGAATAAACTAAATAACAGCCTGTTATCCTTGGTTATGCCTTGGAGATGGTATAATATAAAATGAACTGTAAAGCCTATGTGACTGGCGTAGCCAAAACAGCTCTTTTTTGTAATCTAATCTTAAAGATAATGGTTTAGAACAGACATTTTTTTTTTGTTGTTGTGGTGGAGTTTTCCTTTTTCCTGCTTGTCATAAATATGCACACGTCATGTCCTGTGCTTTATATCTGTTAATAAATTTACTGATAATTTAATTCTCTCTCATTTAGGAATCACGTGGACCTATTTCACTCTCTCTTAGTAATCCTGATGTGAATCAAAAGGAAGGTTGGCGCTCAGATGCACCCGAGGACAAAAAAGATTGGAGAAGAATTGCACCGGAAGCTGATAGTGGTCGCCGCTGGCGAGAAGAAGAAAGGGAAACTGGATTGCTTGGTAGAAGAGATCGTAGGAAGATGGATCGACGTGTTGATGCCTCTGGAAGAGAAACAGTTGAGAATAGAGTGTTGCCTGCTCCTGAAAGGTGGCTTGATGCCAGCAATCGTAACTCTTCCCTTGAAACAAAGCGTGATAGCAAATGGTCTTCTAGGTGGGGTCCTGATGATAAGGAAAAGGAATCTCGGATTGAAAAACGTGCAGATGTGGAGAAGGAAGATGCTCAGAATGAAAGTCAATCAATCATGTCAAGTAGTCGATCTGTTTCTGAACGTGATGGAGATTCTCGGGACAAGTGGAGGCCACGCCACAGGATGGAGGTAAATTCTGGTGGTTCAGGTTATCATCGTGCTGCGCCTGGATTTGGACTTGAAAGGGGAAGACTTGAGGGTTCAAATGTGGGGTTTACTGTAGGACGTGGCAGATCTAGTGTATCCATTATAAAGCCGCCATCTGTGGGACCAATTGGCGCTGCTCAATATGACAAGGATGGAAGTGTTCCTGGAAAAACGAGTCTCTCTGTTGGAAAGTTCTGTTATCCTCGGGGGAAACTTCTTGACATATACCGTATGCAAAAGCTAGCCCCTTCTTTTGCCAACATGCCTGACAATTTGGAGGAAATACCCCAACTAACCCAATTAACTGCTGTTGAACCATTAGCTTTTGTTTCTCCCCAGGCCGAGGAGGAGGTGAATTTTACAACCTTACCTTTCCATTTGGAATATTTAGTGATATTAAACTTGATTGAGAATAGCATTCTGACAAACTCATACGTTTTTACAGTCCATCTTGAACGACATATGGAAAGGTAAAATAAGAGGCAGTGGGGTATCATACAATTCACTAAGGAAGGGTGGATTGTCGGATAATGTTTCAGGTGATCTACTGTTTGACACCTCGTTAGTTACACGTTCAAATTCTCAACAATTTTTTCCATCTTTCCTTCTTTCTATTTTATTTTCTTTGGTGGTATTTGATTCTTGCTCTCGCTAACTGCATATGTTTCGTTGTTTCGAGTAGTGGAAAACGTGGACTCCGTCAGTGCAAAACAGGTCTTCCCTGCAGATATTACAGAAGAAATGTCAGATGACTCCTCAAAAGCTATGCTGGATAATATGCATGATGCTAGCGTGGATGACATCTTTTACAACAACTTGCTTAAATCAGGTTTGTAAGATACGCGAGTTATAGTTTTTATATTACTCAGAAAGAGTTTTGTATTGATGACGTCTGAAAGAAAATATTTTTACCTTGCTTCAGAGGGAACTGTTAATGATGATGGGAAACATGAAGTTTCTGAGTCAATTGGAAGAGATGTCGATATCAGTGGCTTACAGGCTTTTAATGATAGTCAATCTGATGGTACGCAGCTCAAAGTTGTAGATTCTACTGTTAACAAACTCTCACTGTTTGACGGAGGTTCATCTGCTACATTATTGGATGCGTCCATTAATAAAATGCCTGACGTTTCGAATTCCCTATTTGGTACTCCATCTTCCGATCAGTATTGGGATGGCAGTCTACTGCATAAATTTGGCAGCAGAACTTCTGAAAATCAGTTAGAAAGGAGAATCCTTCCTGAGGAATTAAGTTTATACTATCGTGATCCACAAGGAGCTATACAGGGACCTTTCCTTGGAGTGGACATCATTTCATGGTTTGAACAAGGATTTTTCGGGACTGATTTGCCCGTTCGCTTGGAAGATGCTCCTGATGATGCATCCTTCGAGGAATTGGGTGACATTATGCCACATTTGAAATATAAACTTGGATATGATCCTATTACTGATTTAAGTTCTGATATTGAAATATCTGCATTGGTGGGGAAATCAGAGGTTGGTTTACAAGCTTCTGCATTTGCTCCTGTTTATGAATCTGTTTCCTCTACTGCATTAGATGGTCCGAGTTGGCAGTTATCTGATTTTGCTTCTTTCTCATTACAGCATGGTGAGTCAGAAGTACCTGATCATCATAGTCATCCATCACTAAGGTTGTATTCCCCGGGAAATTTCCATGATTTTGCTGCCAAAGATGAAGGTTTGTTTAACTTAAATCTGTGTTTGTTAATTCTGACGACCAAGTAAGTTGCAATGTTATCTAATCCTCTTCACTGTTCTTTCCACTATAGCAGAAATTGTATTTCCCGCCAGACCTGGAAGTGGCGGCAATCCCTCTGGGAAAATTTTTAGGGAGTTTGGTGAAACTTCTGGCAATTTTGGTAACCAGCCGACTCTTCCTACTGAACTGAAAGACTCTGGGATCTCAAGTCAGAAAGATAATAAGTTGCATCCTTTTGGGTTGTTGTGGTCTGAGCTTGAAAGTACTTATGCTAAGAATGGTCATACATCAAATGCTCTAGTTAATGCTCATGTTGGGGATCATCAAAATTTAAACCATGTGTCTGGAAGATTTGCTCCTTCTAGTTCAATGGCCGATTCAACTCATGCCACAGAGACATGGCCGGATGTTTATGATAGAAATACTCTTTCTGATCCCAATTTATTTCAAGACTCCTTGGAGGCTCGCCAGCGCATGGACCAAGACTATAGCCGCTTTAATTTAGAGGACAAGCTATTGTCCAACCAACTGCAGCAGCAACAGCGTCATCATCATCAACATAATTTGATGCCTGTCCATGATGCACAGCTGAATGAGGCAATGCTAGAACGAGTGCCAAGTCAGAATGTGATACAACACCAGCAATTAGCCAATCAAATGGGGCAAGATCTTGAGCAGTTTTTGGCCCTTCAGTTGCAGCATCAGAGACAATTGCAGTTTCAACAACAGCAGCAACAACAGTTTCAACAACAGCAGCAACAACAGTTCCATCAACAGCAAATGTTATTTAAAGAACAGCAACAGTCCCTAGCCAGAAAGGTTCTTTTTGAACAGCTACTGCAGAATCCACTTCGGGACTCTGGCCGAGGGCAGTCGCCTATAGATGCTCTTAGGTCGGACAGTGCTCTTGAACAGGCAATATTGAAGCAGCAAATTTTTAGTGATATGCAACAGCGTTCCCATTTTCCACCAAGGCATGTTGACTCATCCCTGGAGCAACTCATACAAGCAAAATTTGGGCAAATGCCCCACCAAGGGCATCCCAATGATTTATCGGAGCTGTTATCTAGTGGAAATCATAGGCAGATTCATACCCTGGATCAGCTAGAGCAGCTGCAGGGAAGATCTCTGCCACTAGGGCTCAGGCAGCGTTTGGAAATGGAAGAAGGCAGGCAAGTTAGTCATGGGTGGCCTCTTGATGAAGCCAGTCAGTTCCTTAGAAATCCTGCCACTACTCATCGAGCTGGCTCTGCTGGATTCAGCCCATTAGACCTTTATCAGCAACAAAGAGCATCTGCTGAGGAGCAACTCAGCCATCTTGAACGACAAGCTTCATTGCAAGATAGACTCCAACTAGGAACTTATGACCATGGCATGCTGCCATTTGAACGCTCAATGTCACTACCTGATGGTGCTGCTGGCATAAACCTAGATGCTATGAATTCCATGGCCCGAGCTCATGGTTTAGAAATGCAGGAGCAGATTACACTACTGAGTCCAGGTGGTCAAGGCGGTAGATTCTCATCAGGGGTCTACTCTCAGCATTCACACCAACCTTCAATTCGAAAACAATTTCATGTTCCGCACTTGGACACCACTGAGGGTCACTGGTCTGAGAATCATAGTCAGTTATCCAATGACTGGATTGAATCAAGAATTCAGCAGCTACATCATGATAATGAGAGGCACAATAGGGAATTGGATGTCAACAAGACAACAGAAGATCCGAGTTTATGGATGTCATCTGGATTAAATGATGACAATTCAAAGCGGTTGCTCATGGAATTACTGCATCAGAAATCGGGCTATCAGTCAGGTGAACCCTTTGATGCGACCAATGAAGTATCCCATGAGAGAAGGCCTTCTTCTGGGACAGGCGCTACAAATCATTCAATTACTTTTCACTCAGATCAGGAAGCAGGTACCAGCCACTCCTTTACCATTGGGTCTTATGGTTCTGATTCAGGCGGACTACCTCAGGATCAACTAGCTGATGGAATGACCTGTGTTCTGGAACAAGGTGTATTGCCTTTCAGATCAAAATCTGGAGAATATTTCATTCCTGGAATTGATGAAAGCTCTCAGGTAATCTACAACTCTAGCACGAAATATTGTTATTCTTTGTAAATTTATTGAATATGGAGGACATCACCTAAGTACTCATTAGTGAAGATGGTGATATTCAGGAATCAGCTTCAATGTCTCAAGCTGGCCCAGTTGAGCGCCTGGCAGCTATAGATAGTGGGGAAGTGCCTGTTAATGTACTTAGTCGGCATACTTCACTTCGCTCTACTGGTAACTTTCTGTTCTTGGTCGCTTTCCCTTTTCGTTTTTCCCCACCTAAACGTGATTTGACTAAATTTCTGAACTGTGGCCAGGGTTTCATTCAGCCAATTCTTTTTCGGAGGAGGCTGCTAAGGATAGGTAAGAACAAGCTTGGTTGCTCTTACTCCTATGGTTAGAGAAATCCTAGTCATTAATTGAATTCTTTGCGGCTTTGTCAAAGTTCCATGGATGTTTTCTCGTAACTGTAATTCCCACTGTTGGACTTTATTTGGGATTTAATGTTTAATGGAGTTTATAGATTGTTGTCTAGGTGGGAACTATAGTCCCACTAACTTCTTATATCTGGGCTTTTTCTAGGATCTTGAAATTTAACACGTGACATGTTTCGTTGGAAATCATGAAGGTAGCTGTAGATATTTCCGCATTCAAATTAATCTGTTGTAGTCGCTGAATTTTTGTTCATATTTCTTGCTGTTACTGTTTTTTCTATTATGCCTCCGTTTGATCCACATTAAAATTTTCATTTTCATTTTTCTACTCATTTTCAACCACACATTCTTCAATAAAATAATATTTTCCATCACGTCAATACCTTTTCCATTCTTTTTCAACCACACATTCTTCATCAATCTCCTATTCCAAAATACATTTTTCCAAAATAATGTAGTTCAAACACACCCTATATTTTGTTATCTTCTCTATATATCTTTTAATTCAGCATTTCTTACACTTGTTATTATGAGTAGGTTGCAATCCACCACATCAAAAATGCCGGAAAACATCTTGCTGAGACGTCCACCTGTCTCACGTGCTGCATCTGCTCAGGGAGGGTTGTCTGAGCTGACTGCTGATTCAGTCACCGGAGGAAAACACATTCCAAATGCTATACCTTCTGACGGTAGGAAAGGGTGTTGTCAATTTTTCGTCTTCTATTTTTTTATTTATCATTGTAATATGGCACTCAATAGCACATGTTAGTTCCTTCCATTTTATAATGGGTGGTGAGTTGAGAGTTAACTCCCTTGTGGGGGAGTGTGTAAGTTGATTTATTGTGCTTTGCTGTCTAGATAAGTTAAATGGTCCACGGTCCACATATTTGGCTATCATGCAAGTTATCAGGTAGATGGATGGTGCCATTGATTGCCGGAGAATTAGTTAATCTCATGGTTGTTTTGTGTAACAGAAGAATTGACATCTTTAATTTTTCTCGTTTTTGTTCATTTCTAATTATTCACTTCATTTTTTTCCTACTTTCAGGGATGAGAGGAGAAACTGGAGGGAATCCAGGAAATTCTGAGAGTCTGTCATCTGGCAAGAAGGCCATGCAGTTTCAACGGACTAATTCTTGTGGTGATGCTGATGTCCTGGAGACATCATTCAGCGACATGCTTAAAAGCAATGCTAAGAAACCAGCTCCTCAAGAAAGTAATGCACCAGCAGCTGGAGCCTCAGAGTCATCAGACATGACAATGGGGGCAAAAAACAGTAAAAAGAAGGGGAAGAAAGGTAGACAAATTGATCCTGCTCTTCTAGGATTCAAAGTCACTAGCAATCGGATCCTGATGGGTGAGATACAGCGTATAGAAGATTAATCTCTCCCGTCACCAATCCATCATTTGTTGTAGAGGTTTCTGTTTGTGTATTTTTTTAGCTAGTTAATTCTTTTATTATAGTTTTTCTGGCACCCAGTTGTATATCATTGATAAGGATGCAAGGGGAGTTAAAAACAGTTTTTTTTGTTTTTTTTTGCCCTTTTTTCCCCCGGTTTTGGTTTTGTTTGAGGCATATTCGAGTTGGGATTTGTTCAATGATTTTGTAGACATTTTTTATACAATTAGCAAATCAACACAGAATAATGGAATTACTCCAAATCAGTTATCACTCAATTTTTATTTATTTTTTAATTCTGAATAATAATATTTTAATATTTATCTTTCTTAACTCTTAATTCTTTGGAGTTGCCCACACCTTTTGTTGGTCCAAGAAACTGAGGTATATATCAAGATTACCACTGAGGCTAAAAACAGGAAAAACATAATTCATAGAAGTACGTTGTTTCTCTAGCTCAAACGCTTGCACAATAAGACCCGATTCAAATCCTTTCAGTTCACGTTTACTGCAAAGTAGACATGTAGAACTTAGAAAGGTTTACATTTCCTTACAAGGAGTTCATTATTAAATAAGTTTCAGTTAACATCTCAAGAATGCCAACTTCATCTCAAGAATGCCAACTTCATCATCTACAAAGAGAAACACTGCTTGTTAAAGATTTGGTTCACCGTTTTACCCATGATCCATTCCATTTCCGAGGACGATAAATGCACTTGTTGGGCGAGGTGACATACTGCTTCTTTTGCTCCTTTATAGCCACACTCAGGAACTACATAAGGGAAGTCACTGCAAAAAGTTGAAAAATAGAAAACCTTCAGACAGTAATCTTTTATTCCGAGTTTCCAAGATTGTTCAAATCTCTTCTACAGGCAAAATAATTCCATGGATTACTGTGTTACCTTCCCCACATCACACGGTTGGCGCCATAGCTGGAGACTATCTTCGAAAGAAGTTCGGATAGATCTTCAAATGGATATTGATTTCTAGACACTCTAAATAGGGCGCTGAATTTTACATAAACCTGTCACAACAATTTTTCATCTATTGATAAGTATAGAATTACAACGAGTGGTGAAAAATATTTGGAGTCGACGTATCCAAGGTATAAAAAAAGAATGTTAAGATATCCAGCAAAAGTTTACCTGTGGAAATCTGGAGAGCTTCAACAGTTCATTGAAGACTCGTTGTTCCTCGTCATTTCTGCAGTATAAAACACATGAAAACTGAAAATTATTATCTAATATGCGCTCTTCTTTTGAAATATTTTATTTATTGGCAGCTTACGTTGGGGGTTTACAGAAGGCTAAATGATCGAGCAGAACAACTGTTGAAGGAAATTCTTCACAGAGTTGTTCAATTTCTGGATGCATATCAAGACCCTGGAGATGAGAATTTCCATATCAGCGGATCCAGTTAAGTAGTGCCATGAATAATGAATATGTAGCAGCGTGTAAAGAATATTGAGCATCGAGCGACCAAATGGGTAGATCCATAAATATTTCATACATGAAATGACGATACCTTCATCAGAATATAATACTGCTTGTAGTTACAAGAGTAAATACCTTCGTGCACATGAAACCAACAGGTGCCCCAAGCTCTCCGGCTTTGGAGAACATTGCTTTCCCAACTTCATTAGTCATCTAAATAGTTCGCCGAAAATAATTAGTTCACCATGAGTGTCAACATATTTTATCTTCTTTCTTGCACCTTCAATTAATGTGGGTGGAACAAGATTTTCAAGGGATATACAATAGACAAGTATTTCATCAAGATTAGAGCATAAAACCAAATTCTCTCGAACATGGTAGATCTGTATGCAAATAACAATTAGAAGACACAAGAAAATGCTCCCACCTACTCAAACCCAAAAGGCAAACTCGGGGAAAAAAACATGTTCATTCTTCATTCCTTGTTTCCATTTTTCAAAACTTCATCAGACGTATAAGAAATAGGCCAATTTGATGGCTTTTTTCTTCAATTTCTCATGGAGTCAAATTCTCATTAGTATTGGTCTAGGGTACGTCCCTGGCCTCTGATATCAAAATAAAGAGTACAATGATCATAAGCACCCTCTTTAACTTTCATTTTATCAGACTATATATCTTTTCAAGGAATTGGAGTAATACGAGACGATTTTTTTCCCTAAAAATCCCAAATGAAAAATACACACTACTCTTGCTTTCTTAAACGTGCAAAATGTTTTAAAAATCAAAACATAAATAAATTTGGAGTTGTAAAAGACAGCTGAAAGGTTACTTTGTGAATATTCGTACCGGTTGCCCAGGTGGCCATAAGTATGGATTGAAGCGAACAGCACGGTACCCATCCTAGCATTGATTACAGTTCTATGTTAACACGATCTGTATATCACAAAACACTGATATATGATGCTTTAAGATTCTTCGAACCTTCAAAGCGAGATTTTCAAGCTGTTTGATGCCGCTTCCATCTTCTGCTGGATTTGCAAGGCAACAACCAACAAATTTGGATGGATGTTTCTTTAACACACTGTTTAAGATATTCTCAAGATTAGACATTCCATTCCCAAATAACAAAATTTATCTTGAGCTATATATATCAAATAGCTCTTCGATACCGCCACTAATTCGACAGAGATGATGAGACATGCTATTATGATATATCGTGTTAGATACTACTTTAGATTTTTCATGACCATAAACATAGTATTCTCGGAAGTTTATCGAAGTAGGCATAAGCAACTAACCTTGTTACATAAGAATGATCAAATTTATGATTAATGGGCTGTACTATGAGTGCACCATCTACATCAGCTTCTTCCATGCACTGCAGAAAATGCTAAGATATCATTCAATTGCAATAATTCATGTCTTTTTTCAGTATAAATGATATTTCTAATATCACATTTCCCCTACATAAATAAATACATACTGGAAAAGAAAAAATCAGAATTCTAGGACTCATGTTTTAAGAACAGTTATTCTCAATTAACTAATTCACCAGGCCCTCACCCCCAAGAAAAAGTGGGAGAAAATTCAAGAATCACTCTTACCAAGCAAAAACAATCAGAACAATAAATCTTGATCAGTAAATTACAAATCATAATAACACCATGGGCATATCCAACATTAGGAAATTCTCACAATTAAGCATTTCATATGAACTTATCTTCCATAAAAAAGCTATAATACACTTGGGAATCATCGCAAGATAATTCTTGTACAATTAAGCATTTCATATGAACTTATCTTCCACATAAAAAGTTATAATACAACATACCTCAAGCAAGTACTCGACATGACCTGGTAAAGTGGGTTCTTGGCCAGGAAAGTAGGGGTAATTCTCGGCAGCCTAATAATCAAAGCCAAAAATACTAAGAAAATTTATACAATCTCATATTCAGAATTAGCTTTATATTTACCTCTTGAGGTGATGCCCAAACATGCAAATGTGAGTCAATCACTTTGGATGGCTCACTAACAGCTGCCATTTCAGCCTTGGAAAAGCCTAATATTCTCGAATTTCTCTTTGAGTTGGAAATCGTAGTCGTAGCCCACTGCCTCTTCTTAAAATGATGCCCAAATGGACATGAAAGTCGAAGAACCAATGGCAGCCTCACAATCAATGCCATCATCTATCAGTTCCAGATATCCCTTTTTAATGTGTAGGGACAACGAGCCTTACAAAATTGTTTTTAACTAAGGCCCTGCAAGCTCGGCCCATTTCGAGATGAGCTGGGCAACTTAGGCCCAAGCAAGAAAATAAGATTGGGGTGGTTCACAATTTGGTCTGCCATCATGAACGGACTATGTCAAGCTTATTTGTCAAAGTGGAAATTACAAAATCAGGTATAAAGTTTACTTGCGAATAAATCAGGTTTTTAATCAAAATTAATATTCACTCACACACTCTCTCTACCCCAATTTAAGCCGGCGGCATCTCTCTACCGCCATACTCTCCGACACCATCTTTTGGACTTCCATTGGTTTCACCCAGCAGAATTGTTGTATTGAAGCATAGTGGAGTCGTCAATTGGTTGAGAGAATGAATGCTCGAACGGAGATTTTCTGAATATGTCCCAAAAGTTAGATCAATTGGCTGGTTAATTGGTTCAATTGATGAATTACCAACGGCGTTATGAACCTCAATTGGATGTTGTTGGGTAGAATTCGTCATTTGGAATGCATTTAGTCCATCAATTGACTGATTGCCTATTCTCGCAGAAACCGTTCACGAGTGGAAAATTATTTAATCCTCGGCATCGATGTGTGGGATTGGTTTTGATGAATCAAGACCATGAAATTGGTCGCCTTGGCAGGAGAATCAGTTGGTGGTGGTTCGCGATCGTGGGTGTCGCCGGAGTGGCAGGAATTTGGATGGAGGCCATGCGGTGTTTGCGGTTTTGAAGCCAGTTTTTTGTCTGATTTGGTTGTTGTTTGGGCTGATATTTGTAATGGATTTGTAGAGGTTGAAGAGGGGAGTTTATTGGTGGTGGAATCCGACGGCCATGGTGGCTGGAAGTTGGTGTTTTGTAATGGATTTTTAGAGGTTGAAGAGTGGAGTTTTGGCGTTGGTGATTTACTTTGTTGTTGGGTTAGTGGTAACGGTGGTTGTGGAGTGTTACAGTGGTGGTGGTTGTGGTGGAATAGTAGTGGTGCATGGGGTGATGGTGGCGGTGTGTATGTTACTGTGGATTCGAGTTTTTGTGACCAAATATGTGACTTGTCAAAGTGCATTCATCACATATCAAAGTGCATACGTCATATGTCATAGAGACGAAAGATTTGGTAACATGTCATTGAATTAGATCATATGTCAGATATCCAAGGGATTTGTTCAGCTGTTATTAGATCAAGTTACAATCACGTGTATCAGGGCATATGTCAAAGTGCATAGATCACATGTCACAGATTTAAGAGATTTGGTCACATGTCATTGAATTAGGTCATAGATCACATATACGAATACAAAAGATTTGATCACAAACCATTGGTTCAAATCACATGTAAGAGATTTGGTCACATATCATATGTCAAAGTGCATAGGTTGTAAGAAATGGGGTACGGCCTTTTATAACTATTGTTCATTTGGAGAATAAAAAGGATTATTTCTATCATTATGAATTCGACAATACTATGTTATTTCCTTTACTTGTATTAGACGTCTTTACTTTACTCGTTGGATCTCTAGGATTTTCTTTCAATCAAGAATTGAATATATTAACCAAATGGTTAACTCCGTATAAACCTTATACATCAAAAGTTGAATGATTCGATCGATTGGTATGAATTTTTGAAAGATACAATTTTTTTAGTCAGCATACCTTATTTTGAAATATTTATAGCGTCCTTTTTATATAAACTCATTTATTCATCTTTCAACAATTTCTACTTAATAAATTTATTTGTTTAAACAAGCCATAGGAGAAGTCTTTGGGACAAAGTCACACGTCACAAATTAATGAGATTTGGGCACATGCCATTGATTTCTCCGACATCGGTTATTCGAATTGATCAAAAATTCAATTAACCAAATTTCGGCAGTGAGAATTAAAGTTATTTGCTCCGATGAGTGCTCTATTTGCGTGTGCATCAATAGGCAGCGATGAAGTGACAAAAGGGTTGGTGATGTACCATTCGTGTGCACGTCATTTTAATTATAACTTATAATTATCTTTATACTTATCTACCGCCTAAATTAAGCAGTTTTGCTTTCCTCAGCATCAACCTATATGTTTGTACGTGCTTAAAAGTTACTTTTTAAACTAACTAAAGGTTTTTTGTTAAAAGGAAAAATAATTTTGTTTGAACAATTAGTGACACAAGTAACTTAAAAGTAGGTGTGAACAAGGTCAGCTGTTTTCACATGTTAGCATTTACTTACAGCCTACAGGTGCTGAAAAGAATGGATAGGGAATATCAATTCCAAAGTGAGCAGCTATGATTACTAAATTGAGTGGAATCATATGCGAGAGGTCATGTCAAAATACCATTTTAAGTGATGCACGTGTAGTTATCAAAGGTTGTATGATTTGATTTTGAGAAAATAAGATTTGACATGACCAGCAACTCAATCAACTTCTTTGAATAATGTTACATAAGATTTTGAGAAAATAAGATTTGGAATGTGCCTTTCATTGTCATGATATAATCATATGATAGCCTTAACCCATTGAGACGAGCAATGACATTGGAATGGGCGCTACGGGACGATCCACAAAGGCAGCGTCCATGCCATGGCCATTGCTCGTCCCAAGGGCAGTCTACCGTATGGAGCCAAAAGGTATGCCTTTGGATTCATATTGCCGCGTCACATTCCCAAATTATAATAACTATCAAAGTAATATCTTACTACACTTCTTTAAAGAAACATGTAGTCCCACTAAGGTAAGTTAGCCAAACGAGTAACTTCCAGTCTATTCTCAAGTGAAAATAGAATGATGCTGACAAAAAAATTGCCAAACAAGAAGAGACAACCCACATTTCCATTAACCATTATTGACAAGAAAAGTTGAATCCGGTTATACCTCTCTGACTCCTGCCCCTAAATCCAAGAAACTGGAATGAAGAACTTTCATGGCTTTGAACATTAGACAATGACCTCAACATCATTCGTCAACCCCAAGATCGCCCCATTTAACATTGTATCTGGCTGCGAGGTAATGAGCCCCAACTGGACCACGACTTCCATAAGGATAGTACTCCGGGATTATTCTCTTCTCTTCTAGCTCCTTCAACACAGGTGTAAAGAGAGACCAAGCAGCATCCAATTCATCACTTCGGATGAAAAGTCTCCTTTCACCTTCAATGGCGTCTAAAAGAAGTCTCTCATATGCATCAGGAATCTCCTTGGAGTATCTAACAAGACACAAAAAGAATACATTACTGCTAGTCGTAGAATCTGATTAATAGCCAATACAGAGTCTTTTGAGACAGTTGCACATAAAATCCAGAAAACACAGTTGAAAAAAATAAAAATAATAATAAAAAAATGGATATTCATAACTGACACAAGATATGCCACAGAAAATTGCTTGACTTAGGCAGTGTTCATTGCCACGACGAATGACAGTATGGATTCAATATTTTGCAGGCCTAAATATGAATTATCCCATCAATACCTTGCTTTGTATAGAAGATTCAGATTACTCCGGTCCAATCTCATTCCCAAGCCAGGGACTTTATTATTGATCTTCAAATCAATAGCTTCATCAGGCTGGACACGGATGACAAGCTCATTTGTTGCTCGTTCAAGATCAGTTCCAAAGTTTCGATTGTATAAATTCCCAGGAACATGTCTAAACTGAACCCTTATCTCGGCCCTGAGGGCACAAAATTTAAGGAAAAACATTCTTGAGTTGGAAGTTCAAAACAACATAAACAAGAAATGCCAAGTTTCCGGTTTTGTTATTTGCTGACCTCCTATTATGTAAGGCTTTCCCGGCTTTCATTAAAAAAGGCACACCATCCCATCTCGCATTATCAATGAATAGCGAAGCTGCAGCAAAAGTTGGGGTTAAGCTGTCTTTAGGTACAGTTTTGTCGTCTGTATATCCTGGATAGGTGACACCTCCTTTTGTGTGACTCTTGTATTGCCCAATGACCACATCATCAACACATAAGGGCCTCATGGAACGCAAAACTTTAACCTGTAGTTCATCAAGAGTTAATCAGAGATCTTCAGGAAACATCATATTAGATAATAAACAGATGTGCACAAGAGGCAGAAACCTTTTCGTTCCTGATATCTTCCGCATCCAAACTGACGGGTGTTTCCATGGCAAAGAGGGCCAGTATTTGGAGCAGATGATTTTGCATTATGTCTCTAATTATTCCATAATGATCAAAATAACTGATAAAAAAAAGAAAATAATAAATTAATGAAATTCTTTATATGCATCTAGATTAGTTGAAGACCGTTGAGAAGACAAATTACCCTCCCCTTCCTTCAGTACCAAAATCCTCAGAGAATATAAACTGCACGTTTCTTATATACTGCCTTGACCATAAGGGTTCAAAGATAAGGTTTGAGAAACGCAGGACAGAAAGATTCTCTACTAGCTCCTTCCCGAGATAGTGATCTATCCTGTAAGGAAAAATAAAATAAAATTGAAGGCCAGTATTAGCAGATCCTGCCGCTGATCATATTGCCTATTCAAGTAAGGAGTCACGAACCCTTTCATGTCAAAAAAATCACCTGAAAATTTGATCCTCCTCCAAATATTGCTTGAGAGCTCTAGTCAAAGCAGCTGAGGATTCCGAATCCCGACCAAAAGGTTTCTCTACAATGACCCTTGTCCAGCCATCTGAAGCAGAAGCAGAGAGACTCGCGCATCTTACAGCATCTATAAATATATTTGGTGGGATTGATAAGTAGAAAAGTCGATTGGAAATCCTTCCAGACTGCAGATAGGCCAAGGAAACACTTTAAAATGATTGCACCGTAAAAATGCCAGAAAAAAACAAGCCCAAGCCTCAAGGAAACACCTAAAGATCTTGAGATCATAATTCTAAGGACTTACATTTTCAAAATTCCAATTCTAAATATCAATATCTAAATAAGATAAAAGAATCCACTTAGTTCTCATAATTTATCCTGTTGTAAGTTTGATAGAAGATTTTAAAATTCATATCATGATGAATTATACGAACTAAAACATGAAATAAAGCATAGAAACAAATTTCAACATATATTTTCATATTTCTGCAACTTTGGGATGAGAGCGGAAAACATTACAAAAATGATTTTGTATATAATCATTTAATAAAATATGCCAGAAATATGTTGCGAGAACTCACTTTATTCGGCTCCAAATGTAAATGAGTAAAAGTAACATAATATATTCATCCAGTCATAACTTAAAACGGTAGGACAAAACTCAGAAACAATAAGAAGGATGAATCTCCAGTTGACATCACCTCATGTTCCTTGAGTGTTTTATCCAATTCCATAAAATTCTCCTGAGAATCATATTGGCCTGATTGGTAAAAACATCTTTGTAGGAACTGTTCTATCTTTTCATCGCAATTTTCCCTAAGATCATAATGAAAATACACGAACGATCACTTATGAAGTTCAATCCATAAGCAATCTCAATAAATGACAAAACTAATTAATTAAAAAAAAAATCAGAAGCAGAAGGCGATACACTTGAAATAGAAAGGAAAATATCATACAGCAGGTAAATACAAATCAGTAGCAGAAGGAAAAGAAGAGTTACCTCTTGTCAATTCTGCAAGTGAGAGTCCTGCTAACCATATTTCTTAGCTCTGCATCTGTCATCTTACTACGCGAATAACCGAAAATGGTGAAGTGCTGTGACCAAGAGAAATCTTATTTAAGTGCTCATCCAACGTCCATTTCAGTCGAAATCAAAATATGCACATTTTTATAGTCACCTTAAGTTTTTGAATGTTTATTTTTGTAGTCCAAGAAAACATTGTCTGATCAAAATAAGACATCACAAATTGAATATAAAGCAGACCTCAGGGAGACAATCCTCGTAATAAAGCGCAAAAAGTGCTGGAAATATCTTCTTCTTGGCAAGGTCACCAGAGGCCCCAACAACAGTGATACTGACAGTCGATTTATCATTTTTTCCACCTACTTCAATCGGCTCTTTGTGTTCGTCAGGAGAGTTAATTGACAATAACTCATATTTCAATTTCTTCAAAGGAGCCTTATTTTTTATTGTGGCAGCTGTTGTGCCCACAGCACCTAGAAAACTTTCGATTTAGCTATTGAACTCGAAGTACATCATCTTATAGTTAACAAAATGCTAGACCAAGAGCCACTTTCAAGATAATACTGCACTCAATATATTCACTGAATAAAATGAATACTAATAGATGTAAAATCAATTCTTAGACTGGACAGTTAAAAAAAAATTCCAATCTTTTTCCCTTTCTTATCCTTTCTTTTCTTTTCTTTTTCTTTGACTTTCAAACAATTCAATTTACACGGTTATCAAAATATCTAACCCGTCATTTCCACTGAATTCATAAAAAATAAAATCCATGAAATTAAATCAACTGGTATACTCCAAAACGACAGTTAAAAACGGAAAATAATGGAAAATAATAAAAGCTCATAAAAAATACAAAGTCAACTAAGAAAGATGTCACAATAATTCACCATCAGACTAGGAATAAAAATAGAAAAAAAAAATCAAGAAACAAGTGAACAAACAGACAATTAAAGAAAATAAAGAAGAAACAAGAACTAACCATCTTGCATGATAATCACATCAGAATATGGGTTGCACTTAGACCGTAAAGAAACCTTTTTTGACGCCAATCTTTTCGGAGAAACTAATGAAAAGGGTACATTTTTCTGATGAACCTCAATATAGGAAGAATTTGAATAAGATGATGATGAAGAACAACGTATTGATGAAGAAATTGTCGCCATAGCCTCAGATTCTCTCTGTATTTTTTATGAATCTAAATATAAAACGAAAATTGTGTAAGAAAGAGGCGGAGGTTATTAATAGAACTTCGAAAATGTCGAGGGTTAACTCCTGAGCTCTCCGAAAAGCTGCTCTTTTTTTTTTTTTGAAATTATTATTAGTTTAGTTTGGGCTTTTGCAAGAGGAAGAAGGCAGACAAGAATACGAGTCCTCTATTATTATTATTTTAATTTATTTTAATGCTTTTTTAATAATCGCTAAAGTAATTATTGATGTTAATTAATTGGAATTTGTATTAAATAAAATGAGAAGTTAAATATTCTTAAGGAAAATTCACAGTCAAGCTCCTTGAACTTTCAAAGATAATGCAAGTGAACCACCAACTAATTTTTTGACTTTTAATTCCTCATGCATTCATTTTCAGTCTTTATTAAATGAAAATCGTTATTTTTTCTATCCAACAATCAATTTGCCCGATGATATACTCGAGAGTTATTTTTGTGCATTCACCACTAGAGCTCATTTTCGTCCAAAAAGACAAGACGAGTTTATTTGACCAAGCCTTAAAAAAAAAAAAAAAATCTTAGCTCGTGAAGGATCGGCCTTGTACACCAAAAACAAGTATAAAGACATAAAGGTAAGAAAAATTGATTGAGGACCTTTGTGCATTATTTGTGAAAGTTTGGACTCAATTTTGTTATTTCAACTTAGAAATAACATTAAGAGCGCGATTGAGCCCTGTTTTGCCCAAAATGCATTTTAGAATAATATATTTGATGAAAAATGTGTGGTTAAAAAATAAGAAAAACTTTTGGGTTTGCATATAATATTATTTTATTAAAAATGTGTGGTTGAAAATAAGAACGAGAAAATTATATTTTGAAAATAATATGGACCAAACAAATGTTAAACAAAAATTTGCTACACTTACATCTTTGGTTAACAACAGCTTTGTTTATACTTCATGATGTGACACACAATTTTGTCAGTACAACTAATTTAATTCAATAAAAATACGACCTCGTGATACACGTAGAGACTGAATAGAGTTGGATGAGACAAAACCCAAGCTTTCGTGAACTTTATGCGCTCTGTTTGGACTGTCAACATTATAAATATTCTATTTCTTCAATGTTTGAGATCTTTTGGCCGGTGTAATTGAAGTCAAAAATCAATCTTCCTAAAATTCTTCAAATAAACATAGATGAAAGTATAGGTGGTTTTCTCACGAGAAAATAGAAGTTTTCGAGAAGTTTTCTCTTCCTTAGTCGGAATTGGAGAAATCGGCATTTCTCCTTGTACAGAGGAATTATTGCTAGAATTTGGTCTTTTTTTATTTTATTTTATTTTATCTTTTGCCATTTTTCAATAGAAAATCGCTTCTCTAGCAATTATGCCGGTCCTTTTTCTGAATTGGAAATCAGCAATGGCCTCTCTTATAATTTAGACTAGTTTACATTATTAGTGAAAATACCTCAATTGATCATGAATCATACTCGATAATTCTAATAATTTTTTCCAATTAAATTATTTTGTAAGCCCCTTGGCGGTCTTAAAATTTAAAAAATATTATTTTTAATAGTATTTTTTTGGTGAATTTGTTTTTAGAAAGCAAGAAAAAAATTTATGAGTTTACGTGTAAAATATTTTATTTTGTAAATGTGTGATTGAAAGTGAATATGCGAAAAAAATTAAAATAAAGTAAAGAGAATCAAGCAACTCCGTACTGAAGATGACGTGTTGTTTTACACGTTTCAAGCGGTACACGTGTTCGGCAAACAAAGTCCACGTGTAACTGTAATTTGCCGAGAACTCTCATTTTTCCGTTTCTCTAGGATCTACAGTTTTATCCTTCCACTTTGAGTAAGACAATTTTCGTATGAGTTTTCTTTAATCTTAACATTGCGTACTAACTTTGTTTTGGATTTGGGGAATTCTTGCTTTTTATTATTCGCATAATTGTGTAACGTGTAAGCAATTTTTTGGTAACAGAGAAAAAATGTCGGGCGTATCACTACCCGTGCCGGCGGTTCCGGTTTCCGAGCCTGATCGGACCACCCCAGCTCCAAACTCCGCCAAGCGCCACCACCAGCCGCCATCAGCCACCGGTGGCACTGTAATGGGATCCCTTCGTTTGATTGAGTTACAACTGGTGGCCTTCATTATGGTTATTTCAGCCAGTGGCCTTGTTCCACTCCTCGACCTCATCTTCCCAGCCTTCACAACTGCTTATATTATCGTGCTTTCGCATTTAGCCTTTCCGGCACATGGAAAAACCTCAGAATCACTCGAAATATTCCAAGGCAGTCGATTTTTCCGATTCTATGTAATTGTCGGAACGGCAGTTGGCCTGTTTTTGCCATTGGCTTATATTTTGGGTGGATTTGCAAGAGGAGACGAACATGCTGTTCGATCAGCCACGCCTCATTTGTTCTTGCTATCTGTTCAAATACTTACAGAAAACATCATAAGTGGGCTGTCGTTGTTTTCGCCTCCAGTGAGAGCACTTGTCCCTTTGCTTTACACTGTTCGGAGGATTTTTGTGGATCTTGATTGGATTAAGGATGTCTGGATTAACAAAACTTTGCCTGCAAATGCTGCACTCCAGGTAATTTTGGACTTTAGGCTATAATTTTTTATATATTTTTTTTTCGATTTTGAGTATTAATTGGGTTAATTTCATGTCTGAGCTTTTATTTTTGTTTTAAGCTGGTCGCTTTACCCACGTGAAAATCTGGTTATTTGACTATTGGTGACCAGCGGCTTATTCATTGGTCAAACTAATAAACATAGATGAATTGACTGGTGATGGATTTAGGGGGTTGGACTGGGCCCAGTCCATTAAAATTCTTAATGTATGTGAAACAAATTATATGTAATAAAAAAAGGAAAAATACATAACTATCCTACAAAATGCACTTTCAAATTTGATAAAATCTTCAAAAATCAAGCGATTATACTTTATGACATTTGTTAAAATTTTGTAACCTATATCTAATCAAACAAATCATTGTCACAATAAAAACACAATTACGCAAATAGATCACAAATTATTCGATTAACAAGAGACAATCACTCTTCATTTCACCTCCGCCTCCACCAGTCAAATCGTGTCATCATCTCAAATCCATAAATCTCAACCACCACCACCTTATGTCTCAAATTCACAACCGCCATCACCACCAAGTCACCACTACCATCACCACTTACAATGTCAGATCCACAACCACCTCCTCCATAGTAAACACGTCATCACCACCACCTTCACCTCAAAAAAAAATCTGACCGCCACCTCCACAGAAGGCCACGTGCGATTTGTCTAAGTGTGGACGTGAGAGGAGTCGATATCTGTTGGCTGAGTCCCCCCGTACAAAAAAAACGAGGTCAGCACTTGTAATATTTTTGGTGGTGTTAGTGATAGTAGGTTTTCTGAATCTTCTTCGGTTAATAGCTTTCTTGGGTTGGAGGATGATCTTGTGGGTAAGGCGACTATCAAAAAATGGTGGAAATGGAAATGAAAATGGGAATTCTCTTAATTACGATGTGCATTCTGTCTCGGATTCCCCTGTGCTAGAAACCATCTCATCATTTAGTCTACCTAGAGTTCTCCGTCCACGGCGAACCTCCCACCAGTAAGAGTATATGTCGAGGAGAATCAGAAAGTAAGGGTTGGGAATTGAGGAGCAAATTCAACAAATAAATTTTGGGGTTGGTGGAAATGTTAGTTTACCATAGAAGTAGGAGAAGGTTGGGGGTTTTGTAGCGGGTTCCGATGGTTGTTGGTGGGGAGTATGTGAGTCGAGTTTTTTCCAATAATGAGAGATCAAGTTGCGGTGGGAATAGGAAACCAGAACAAGCGCGGCAACAACGTATACAGATACTACTTTGTCAATTTCAACGGCAACATTCACTGCACTTTTGAAAAATTTCAGTTGAGTGGGACTACATTGGGCAGAGGATGAATGTATGATCTTATTGTTCTTAGGTGATGGTGTTGGAAGGGGGTTGGGTAGGAGGTAGGTGGGGGTTGGTTGAAGAAGAAATATATATATTTTTTAATTGTTTTAATAGGGTATGGTTTGCAGTTTTTGAAAATTTTGAAGTTATGAGTAAAATTAATTCCTTTTTTCTTTTTGTTTATTTAAAGACGATGATGAATTCATCATTTTACAAGGTTTTATGAAGAAGACGAAAACAATTGTATTCCGTAAGATTTGGTTGAAAGAGGGGTATTGCATCACAATAAAAGTTTTAAGGGCTGCACAAAACCGATAAAGGTTAGAAAAGTATTTCGCCAATTGCCTGAAAATAAATATAGTTATTTATGTATTAGCCCACCATGAAATCAACCATTTTATTGATTACATGAACTAACTATGCACAACTTGAAATTAAGTTTGAGCATTATTGGCAATGTTTTAAATTCTAATTTAAGCTGGTTATATTCACTTTGTAGGATCCACAACTCACTGTCTAATTATCCATAAATTTTGAAGGATCCAAAAATAATAAGCACTACCAAACAAGAACTGTGTTTAGTACCCAAACTTGAAGGAAATAAAGTTTAGTAATCAATCGTGAAATTTCGCTTAAAGTTAATTGCCGGTTTCTGTAGGATGTGGCTTGGCATTGGTTTGGAAGGGTGCTGTCAATTGCAAATCTAACGTATTTCTCGATCAATTTGTTTTGTTTTCTGCTTCCTCGTTTCCTCCCGAGGGCCTTCGAGAGGTATTTTAAGGAGCGGGATGAGGTGCGGGCAAAGATGGCAGAAGACAAGCATTCAGCAGCAAGGAAGGACTCTCAAGACTCATATAAGAAGGCTAATTAGATGCTACTTTTTTTGTGTGCATGTTTTTGTGGACTGATAACATTTCTAATTTGCAGCATGTTTTGGTTTTTTTTATTATTATTAATAGTTTGGTGTATTTCCTTAAATGCTTGTCATAGTAGTTGAACTTCGTGGTTACTTTGATTTTATCTTGAGTTTTTTCTTGGAGAACACAATATATATGATTCGATTTAAGCAACATATTATGTTTTTGAATTAGATGAGGACAATCATTCGATTTAACCTTTACTCTATTTTGCACTTCTGCCTCGAACCGTCATTTATTGGCAACATTGTCCTTAATCTTTCAATTTGTGGCAGCTGTGTCCCTACTGACAGGGCCGGTCATGTGATTTTCGGGGCCTAAGGCGGACTCCCAAAATTGGACCCCCCTCCCCCCACCAAAATCAACGTAAATGCAAAATTCAACAGTGTATTATGTAACGTATTGCTAACTTAACACTGAACAGTAGAACAACAAACAAATATAAAAACAAAAAATTACTTGTCTATATCGCTTGCTTGACTTTGAGTCAACAAAAGTTCATTTCGTTTTCTTTTTCTCTTTAGAGCTCAAGACTCATATTTAGGAGGCATGATATATGAGTCTATATCTAATACCTAATAATTAGCCGAAAAGACAATTACAAAATATCCCAATCATCTCACAATTAAAATATTCAATACAGTAACTACGTGCGCCTGTACAATTGATCCTACGTGCTACATTTAACATTCATATAAGTCGACCATATCACAATTATATAAGCCGACAAGGCTTTAAGCATTTTGAATATATTCAATATCAAGTTAGGACAAGCCATTACTTACTTGAAAAGTAGAATTATGGAATCACACCTTCAGAATTCCACCGTCGCATCTCATAAGCCTGATATCAAAAGTTGACATTAACCACGACACTATCACTCTTTCTTAAGCTACGAAATTTACCATTTTTAATTAATAAAAGGTTTAAAAAAACATTTTAGAAGCTAAAATATGAGATCAAGGAAATAAAAGCAAGACTCATTGTTAAGTTCATGAAGTTGTGTCATACGACTTATGCGTTCGAGGCTATGGCTAGCTTTTGGGCAGAACTCAGAAGCTATTAAGGAGGTTAGGCCACTAATCAACGATTACTCTTCTAAGCGCAATCAGATTCACAGAATCATAGAATCACAATCAGATTATATTAAGGAAGCTATATATTACAGACTTACAGTCAAATTCACAATCATTCACAAAAATCAGATTCACAACATATGGAATATTATATTACAATCAAGAAATTCAATCATTTACAACAATCAGAATCGTAAATGGAGACCTAAATGTTGAAATTCAACACAAATCACAACAAATCCAATCAGAATTCAGAATTGAACCAGTACGAAATCAACATATAAAATTTCATTTTTTACACGGTCAAAAGACTCAAAACTGATACTACGCTACCGCTACAAGCCTATGCCTACCACAGTACCACTTACCAGCTCCAACAGATGCCACAGTACCAACAAATGATCTTGAAGCGCGAGTGAATCATCTGATGATCTTGAAGCGCTAATGCGGCGTGAAGAAATGAAAAAAGGGAAAGTTGAAAAGGAAAGAAACTTAGGGAAGAAGAGTCAAGAGTAGACTGTAGAGACTGGAGCTGGAGACTGAAAATACCGGATTACCGGTGTCGGAACGACGTCGACGCGGCGTGAAGAATGGTTGGGTAGCCTGGAGGAGAGTTGAATTTTGGAAGTCGAAGGGGAGGAGACGAGAGTGAATGTGCTTGTTTTGTTTTAATTAAAAAAGGGGCCAAAATTAAGTGAGGCACTCCGGTTCTGGGTTGGGCTTCATTAAAAAAAAAAAAAAAAGTGGGGGGCAGAAAAATGAGGCCCCCTCCGCTTTTGGGCCTGAGGCGCGGGCCTCATCCGCCTCGCCTCAGGACCGGGCCTGCCTACTGATGAAATTCGTCCAAATATTCCGTTAAGGCAAGTTAATAAGTGGTTTATTTTCTTTTTTTCATTTAAAGAAGAGGGAAAATACATCTTATTATGCTCATCATGGACGATAGGAAAAAGCTGTGTTAATGATTGGGGGGGGGGGGGGGGGGGTTAAAAGTTGCGGAAAATAATCCTATATGCTGAATCAGCAGATGCATTGGAGTGTAGTGCCAAGCACAAAACAAAAACAAAGTACATCAAAATGGCAATTGGCTAAAAGCACAAATGCAGTTAAAGAGAGACATTTTATGCTTCATTAGTTAGTACGAAGTGACGTGTACATATGATGCAATAACATAATTATTTGGGGGAAAAGTTCTATAACTCCTCAATCTTATTGAGAATCCATGCCAACATTTCTTCACTCATATTGAACTCTCTTCGTAAAAAGTCTGATCACCCCCGATGAATTTATGTTCGTGGTTTTGTATAGGTATAGTTGGCGTCTGACCAGACATTATTTTTTCATTAGGTGTGTTAACTTGATGGCATTTGGAGATACTCTCTTTTGGTATTACGACTAAGAAATATATTGGATTTATGATTCAGAATCGAAATCGGAATCGGAGTCGGAGTCGGAATGTTTGAGAGATGACAATAAACATAGATAAAAAGATTGAAACGTGTTTTGTAATTTAATGTTGTCCATCAAAACGTTTATTTAAGATAAGATTCAAGATATATAAGTCTTGCTTATATGTTGTTTCAAGACCAAATGTGTCTATATTATTCCCAAGAATTTGATCCATATATTAACACTTAAAATAATCAATTATTTCGATTTTGCTACCTATTCAAATATCATCTAAATTGTATATAAATTATGTACAAATAGCATAATTATTTTTATGCCATCATTCACACGTTGAAGTTGCGAATCAACAATTCAACTTCATTTCAAGTCAATAGTAAATTCAAATTTTTTTTTTGACCAACTCTACAACAATTCCCCTTATTTAATTTCATGAATATTAGGATGTTAGCACAAATCATCAATTTGAACTTCTTCGATGAAATATTTGGAACCGTGAAGTCGCATCAAATGCCCCTTGGCCTCCACCGCTTTTTGACGCGGGTTTCACCTTTTTTCATTGAAGTGAGTTTCACCAGAATTAATAATACATATTTATAAAGCAATGTAGATTAAAATTATATATTTCATAATTTTTCGATTACATATTTTAATAAATTTTATCAAAATTTATTAAAAAAATGGTAAAATTTATTAAAAAAATGATTATCTACACCAAGATGGGACAAAAAATCTTATTCAAGTATTCAACCCTTTCTCAAAGACTAAAACAGGATAAAATAGACCAGTAATAAAAGAAGTAGTTAACACGCGCCTAACTACCGCGTGAAACATCTTTCAGCTAGTCCTTGACCATCAAGAAAATTATTTTATAAAATAAAATAAAATAAAACCCCCCAAAAATATCCTCTTTATTATCACGTTCTCAGCCTTCTTTATAGCTTTCTAATTTTATATTTCCTTCAAAAACACAATGAAAATGAGAAACAAAGGTAAAGTACACCCCTTAATTGCTTCATCTTCATCTTCATCTTCATCTTCATCTTCATCTTCATCGTCGTCATCATCATCATCATCATCGTCATCGTACAGTGCTAGCAAGGAAGTTTTGTCTGTGTTAAAGCTATTACCTGCTGTTATTTTGGCTTTAATATCGGTTCTTTCCTTTGAAGACCGTGAAGTTTTGGCTTATATGATAAGCCGGTCTTTGAAATTAACAAACACGCCGGTTTTTGCTGCCGATGAGAAGAAGATGAAGAAATCGCCGGCGAATGGTCACGGGCATAAGCCACCGGCTTCTTTTGACTGCGAATGCTTTGATTGTTATACTAGCTTTTGGTCCCGGTGGGATTCTTCACCCAACCGTGAGTTGATTCATCAAGCAATTGAAGCGTTCGAGGAGCACTTGAACATAGGAGAGCAGTCCAGGAAGAGTAACAATGGTAAGAACCGGAAAAAGGAGAAAGTGGGTCGCCGGAAAAGTGAGAAAATAGCGGACAGTGTTGGGATTCATGATTTGTTTACGACGGAGGGGAAAAGTGAAAGCCTTGTTTCTCTGTTACCTGTACAGGAGACTGAAGTGTCAGCACCGAAGGAAGATGACGTGGTGACGGAGGGTGGGGAAAGTGAAGTGAAAGACGTGGTGGTTCCAAAGGAAGAAGAGGAGGTGGTGGTGGCTTCGCCGCCGGTGGACCACAGCCACAAGGGTTTGGCTAGAAAGGTATTGCCGGACGTCTTGGGTTTATTCAATTCCCGTTTATGGGGTCTTTGGAATCCAAATGTGTAGAAAAAAAAAAAAAGAGGAAAAATCCCCTTCTGTTTTTAAAAATTCTGATATGAATTAAAAGAAAAAGGCATTTCTTCTCGAATATATATTAGTTGCATTTGTTTATTATTATTGCATTTTTACTTATAATTTTGCGGGAAGTCATTTTCTATTGGGAAAATTGCAATTGCGGTTCCAAAATTTTCATTTTGTTGCAGATTATACCTAAATCTTTAATTTTTGCGGTCGAAGTCCCAAATCTTTATATGTAATTGCAGCGTCGATCCCAAACCTTTAATTTTGTCCAAAAAATCGTCAGTCAACGTTGCTACAGTAATTTTGACTTCGAAAAATTACAGCGTCGATCCCAAATATTTCATTTTGTTGCATATTATGCGCAAACCTTTAATTGTTACGAGCGAAGTTCCTAACCTTTACATATAATTACAATGTTGGCTCATTTCACGCATTCCATCCATAAAATCGTCAGTCAACGTTGAAATAGAATTTTGATTCAAATGACATTTTAATTGATGGGTAAAATTGTCAAAACAAGTTATCAAAAAAATATTTATCTTTTTCAAATTTTTCAATCTTTTCACAGCCATTACATTCTCATTATCGATAACTATTCGATCAGATAATAATCTGACCCGATTTGTTATAATAATCGAATCACTAAATTATTTTTATGACACGTTATTTGTCAATAAAATACATAAATAATAAAATAAAAATAAATAAATTATATTAGAAGATTGCTGCAATTTTTCATATTTTTATGACTTGTTATTTGTCACTAAAACAAATATATAAAAAAATAAAAAAAGTTTAGAATTAAAAAATCATCAAATTCAAAACATAATAAANATTAACTTGGAGGGTCATTGTAACATTTTATCATGATATGAAAGATCTGATAAGTTGAAATTTTCAACCATTTTGCGACAAAGGAGTTCATTTTCTATGAATGATAATATTATATTCAGGTTGTGTATGTGTGTGAAGTTACGCTAGTTAGCTTTTCGACTTTGCCGTGAGATAGGTGACGATATCATCTAGGTCATGGCTCAAATTTTAAGTGCACGTTTCATTAGATAAGTTCTAACTATCATGTATTATGAGGATTAATGTTGTCATCTTCTTATCAATCACACATTTTTTAATAAAATAATATTACACATAAACTTAAAAATTCTCCTTACTTTTTAACCACACAATCTTCAATCAATCACTATTCCAAAATTTTTTTTCCACCCAAAATGGGTGTCAAACAGGGGCTTAATGCTTTCGAAACAGTGTAAATTTTTGCTTAGAGGCTAAGGATTCAGATGAGTAACCAATCAGAAAAAGACACGTGGACCGTAATATTTGAGAAATTGTGAGACTGACCTCACCATATAGAATTTCAATTCTTAGGTGTCATATAGGGTTTGTCTCCTTTTTGAATTATTCGGTTCTTTACTTTTGAATGTCAAATGAATGCGATTTTCTATGCCTTCTTTGGGATTCCTCTCGACATGGAATATCTTTTTGTTGCTTTAATACAATAATTATGGAGAGCCCCAATAATTTTAATAATTAATTAACTAACTATTTTCAACTTTCGACTCTTGGTGGAGGATTCAAAATCCCACGCCTTTCTACGTAATAAAAAATAGCAGTTTATAAGAATTAGAAAATCGACTTTAAAGCATCATCAAACATTCTCTTAGAACATCTCCGAAGATGCTCTAAATTAAATCTAAATTGTGATTTAGATTTTTAAAGTGATCGAAAATTTATCAAATTGAGAGATGCGAAAAATAAAATAAAATGTAAAGTACATTTTTTAGTAGAAAATCTAAAATTAAAAATGTAAATTTACATATTTTTTTATAGAAAAATAATATCAACATCAGCGGTGATCGAGTGATATTATGTGATAAGTTCAATTAAACGTTTAATTATGTGATTCATTTACATGTACGTTTTATTTAATGACATTTACCTGTGGGATCCACGAGAGAGAGAGAGAGAGAGAGAGAGAGAGAGGAAAAAAGAAGAAGCTATCAACCTACTTGTACTCAATTTTTTTAGATCTTTTCATTGGAACAAAATTTTAAGTTCGACGGAATGTAAATAAGAATATAAAAATAATTTTGAAAATCTCAATTTATACTGAATTTTATACAAGGACTGGAGATGCTGTTAGCTAACAAAATTGAATGTGATAGTTATTTTTTAGAGTGGAGTTGTACACAGCGGTACAATTTTGCTTATGTTTCAACAATGTGTGATGGTCCACTGTGTGGAGCTGCACAGAAGTGGTTGCAATTGGCTGATTGTGCTGCAAAATTTATTATTGTGTCGGTTGTATTATTTATTTTACGTTGTATTTTGTGAGGGGTCCGTTAAAGTTCTAAATTTTATCACTAGCTGCTTTTTTATATCTGGTCCCCAGTTATTACCTGCACTGCAATTTGGCTAAGCTTAATAATTGAGTGAATTTTAAAATAAATAAGTTTTTTTATTAGGCGTAACACTTGGGACCCGAAAGCATCGGAAAGTAATTAGAGCATCGTAAATAGTGTAACACTTGGGGGACAGTCGTTAGACCATATAAACACTTTACATAAAATTAAAAACGAATGGCGGAAAAGTGAGCAGTATTTGAGAATTTCAAAAAAAAAATATGTAAACAAAAAGTGATTTGACGTTTTATAAACCTACTCCAAGGGTGTGTCTGGTGCCATACTAGTATTTTAATCCATGGACGAGAGAGCCCATATAGTTAATTGCATTATGTTCTTAGGTGGACTGCTCGGCCAAAAAAAATAAAAATGTTGACTAAAAGGTTATGGCTGCTCTTTCTTTGTGGGCTACATTGATAAAATACAAGCAAATTTCTTCTTTTCTTTATCTTTGAAGTAGGAGTGTCCGACACGTTTGGTTAATCGTATTGACTTGCTTTAACCCATTTAAATAAATAAATCGCATTTTATAAAAATAATGTGTATTACACATTTGCATAATAAGTGATTAATAGTTATGAATATGTCTGAAATTAATATTAATAAATAATAATGAGATTATAATTTTTTACAGACTGTATTATAGGTAAGAACGAAACATCCATAAAAGTGTAATGACAAATCGATCTACTCAACTCCGGATGATTTGACATTTTAAACGTCACGAGTTATGAATTAACTAATGTTTCCATTTTTCAAAAGGGTTCTATCTAGGGCAAAAGAAAAAACTTCAGTAGGACAATCCTATATACACGCGTTAGGTCATTCAATTAGTTGATTGTGTGTACGTTTGTATAATGATTAATATTAATTTTAATTCTCTCTTACTCTTTTCAAACCATCCATTCAAACGACAACACTTGTCATTTAGGATAAAATCTAATTTTTCACTCTTTTACCCTCTTTCTTATTTTTATTCGAAAATTTATATCGACTCATTTAAACTTATATAATTAATTCATTACGTATTATACAAGACCAATTTACATATCTAAGTAAATAAAATTTGTTTTAATGATTACAATTTACATATTACATTGAAGTCTGAACATATTCATATACTCTTCACCATTGCTTCCAAACCCATTTTTACTAACTTACATTTGGCTGTCTAGGCATCAATTCACAAAATTTATGTCACTTGTCTAGCTTTACCATTGCTTCCAAATTTATATTTTGCGGTTTTTTGGTTTAGATCTACGTGGATAAATTAATATTGTGGTTCAAAAGTGAACCAAATCGTTTAGAAACAATTCAATTTAATTTTTAATAGTTAAAAATCGCTTGAAACCAAATCAAGCCAAACTAAATTGTTCGCCAAATTTAAATAAAAAAAATTATTTGTTTCGCATAAGATACGCGATTTATTAGTTCTATATATACTTCAATAGTTTTACATGCTATTCGGCTTCTATTGACCCTTTTAAGGAAATAATAATTTATAAATATTTTTCTTATCTATAAAAGAACGAATTTTGGAAGCTTAAATTTTATGATTGATTTGAGACAAATAAAATCTTTATAACATTTATGCATAGAAGGTTTCATTTTACATGTTATATTGAGAATTAGACCAATATGTTTATTTTTTCACTTGTTTGAAAGATGTTTTATTTTTATATCATTAAAATCGTGGTTTAAAACCATATTGAATCGTAAAAAATTATCTAATTTGGTTTGATTTAGAAAATAAAATGGTTGATTTGGTATAAAATTTTACAAATCGTTTTAAATGTTTAGTTTGAAAATAGATCAAAGTGGAAATTACAAAAAGGCAGTTGTATTTTTTTTAAGTCTCAACATCAAAAATCAAGTTTAAAGTTTGATTATATATAAAAAAAAATTAGGTGATAATTTAATTTTTTAATATTGAATAATGATATTATAAAATTATATTAATATTCCCACCCCGTTACCCAATCCCCAAATCGTGATTTCACTCATGCCTTATTTGAGAGTCATTAATTTCTTGTAATGTATTATGAAATAGTAGATTGATGGAGAATATTTGGTTAGAAAGTAAGAAAACTTTATTAGTTTGTATGTAAAATATTTTATTGTGTGAATGTGTGGTGGAGAATGGTACTGTAGAAAATAATTTAAAATTTTAAAGGATGTCAAATATGGGCTCAATCCCTATCATCTCCATTCACTCTCTACCTATTCTATCTTCCCTATTCTCTCTCCACACCACGGTGGAGAGCATTGTCACACAAAACATTAATGAGCGTCGCAACGCACAGTGTGAGAGCTTGTAGAGACGATGCCATCGTCGCTGCGGCGTAGCGCTCATCGTCGTTGCTCTGTCATTGCCACTGCGCGCGAAGTGAGAGCCTGCTGCGGCTCTGTCGTTGTTGTTGCACACTGAGTAGTGCAGCCCTCATCGTCGCTACTCCATACGTCAGGCAGCACTCGATGCTCGTCACCGCATGCAAGGAAGAATTTTGTTGTGGTAATTCAGGGATTTCCACGGGGAGGAGGCTATTGTGCAATAAATGAGGGTTGTGGTGTGGAAATGGGTAGATGTGGGGGGTGGCAAGTAGTTATGGTCGCTCCTCTTTCCTCCGACAACGGTGGTTCTTATGGTAGTACAACCTCTATCCTTCGATAATGACAATCATGAAATATCTTCTTTTGGAAGTGTGACCTGATGAGACTATGTTGGCAACCTGACTCTGTTACTCACAGAAGGGTTCATTTTCGGGCATGGCGGATCGAGAACAACTTGATCTTATATTCGATTCTTTCGACCTCATCTCACGAAGGCCGTGATATTGAGGTTGTGGCTTCATAGTACCGTTACATATATTTTCTATTTCTTTCTGCATTTTTATTTTTGCCGTTGTTGCTGGTGATGGTAGGTTTGGATTTGATGTAGAGGTGGTGGTAGAGGATTATTCGGTTGTTGTGGATTGAGGTATATGTGGTGGTGGTTATGGTAGAGGTGGTGGTGGTACATGTGGTACCTTGCAAGTCGTGGCGATGGTGATGTATCTAAGGTTGTAATGATGCTAGTTTGTGGTGCGGGCGACAGTTAGAGGTGTTAAACGAGTCGAGCGGTCGTCGGCTCGGTCGCTCGGCTCGTCAAAGACGAGCTCGAGCTCGAGCTCGAGCCGAGCGGGCTGGCTTGTTAGGCGAGCCAGCCTGCTCGACTCGTCAAAAAACGAGCGGCTCGTGGGCTCAAGGTAAATATTTTTTTTTTAAAAAAATAGTTTATATTTATTTAAAAAATAAAAAAATAAAAAAAACAAAAAAAANCACGAGCTCGTGGGCTGAGCCGAGCCTGAGCAGCTCGTTACAAAACGAGCACGAGCCGAGCTCGTGGGTATATGGGCCGAGCCGAGCCCACCACTAGCGACAGTGGTGGTGGTGCGCTACAGGTGGTGAAGGCGATGGAGGGCGGGGCAGGAAAAAGAGTGTTTGTGATCAATTATTTAGTTGATTGTGATCAATAAATAATATGTGATCGATGAAATATATAATTTATGACCAATAAATAATATGTGACCTAAAAAATGTGAAATTCTGATTAAATTTGTAATGGTGACTCACAATTTGTTAAAATTGTGATCAATTAATTTAATAATTTGTGATCGAGAAATAATTGTGATCAATTAATTTGATAATTTGTGATCTTGAAATAAGTTGTGATTTGTAAAATTTGTGATTTGTGACGAAAAATAATACGTGGCCCATTAATTAGATAATTTGTGATCAAAAAATAAGTTGTGACCTATAAGAATTGTGATTTGTGACTGTAACATTGTAGTATATAACTATTAACACAAATTGTATAATATTATGACCTTAATATATTTAATTCATAAAATATTTTTTATTAATTATTTAATTAAGACCTAATTTTTGAAAATAATAAATCTAATTTCTTAATTTTGAAATAGTGTTTTGCAAACCACCTTATACATGTGATGTTCCCTAGATTAAAAAGCATCCAAATTGAATATGTTCACCTTTAATGGGCACAATACCGTACAAGTGTAAGCTCATATTTTTGGGAAGTTGTACTATTCACTTTTTTATTTTTTGTGCATGCCAACTGTCGAAAACTTGGCTGCAAGGAGTCATGATCAAAGCATTGATTGCTTGTACTTGAGACGTTCTTCAATTACCTTGGCTCCTTAATATCGAGTTGGCATAGATATTTTCAAAATAGGGTAGCAAAAGGAGAAAATAAGTTGACCAATAACTTATTCCTTGTACACTGGAACACACAACAAATTTAAATTGATTTATAAATGGCAAGAGTTTGAAATATAATATAGTTTGTTTTGATATTTAAGAAGAAAAAAGGTACGCCCTAGAGCGCAATGACATATGTTTGTTTGTGTTGCATCGCAAGTATATGATATTGTAACATATAATAAGATAATGAGTTGAGCAGTGCTTCCACTTTTGAAAAATCAATTTAAGATGGGTGAATAATGAAATTTGAACTAATGAGTAATTTAAGCAGGTTGAGAATCTAGAAAACTAAAGCATGTAATTTCACCCTATCTAATCCAATTCAATTCCGCTTTAACATGCTATCAAAGTTTATCACCTTTGTTGCTAGCTGAATCCCTTAATCTATGTGATTTAAAAATCTTGTTCACGATCAAAACTTGTCTAAAATACCCTTAAAATCTATAAAAATAACTAAAACAATCTTGTGTAGATTTCTGATCACATGCTCGATCGAAATTGGTTGTATCTAGTCTTATTCTGACCTCACTTGTTCAAACGAAGGAAAGTCCCACTCAAGGTAGCATGTGTAGACGAAATGGAGTGAATTGCTGATTTAGTCACTAAACTTTTAGCCATGCATGCAAGAGGTCATTGAACTTTTAAAATAACGCAACTAGTCACTGAACTTTACAATTCCTCATCCCAGAAGTCACTGAGCAAACGGTCGTTGATAAATTGGACGAAATTGGTTGTATCTAGCCTTATTCTGACCTCACTCGTTCAAACGAAGGAAAGTCCCGCTCAAGGGAGCATGTGTAGACAAAACGGAGCAAATTGCCTATTTAGTCACTGAACTTTCAGCCATACACGCAATGGGTCACTGAACTTTCAAAATAATGCAACTAGTCACTAAACTTTACAATTCGTCATCCCAAAAGTCACTGAGCAGACGATCGTTGATAAATTGGACGGAATTTCCACGTGGAAGCTGACGTGGCGAGACAACTCAATAAATTTAGCCATCTCCTCAAAATTGCTACACACGTGAAAATTTCAACTTGTCAAACACTTTAAAAAATAAAGCGGCAAAATCTAATTAGGGATGGCAACGGGGCGGGGAAGCCTTCCTCGCCCCGTCCTCGCCCTATTACTCGTTTAAGGCAAGGCGGGGTCCTTGCCCCGTTTACTTCCTCTTTTAATTTTTTTTTTTAAAGTTTTTGATAATTTATTTTTATTGCCCCATTCATTAGATTTAAACAAATAATTTTAGTTGCTATTTTATATTACAATTAATGAAATTTTCAATTTAAAGTATTGAATTCTTAAAACAAAAATTTAAATTAAAAAAAAAATTAAAAGGGGCGGGGCGGGGCGTTACCCATCCCCTTCCCGCCCCATTCGGGATTGAGCCCCAATGGTATCAGATTTGTCGAATTTTTTTGCCATCCCTAAATCTAATAAACCCGTCTCTCTCCCAATTTCAAACACTTTAAAAAAAAAGTTGCAAAATCCAAAATTGGGAGAGAGAGACGGGTTTATTAGATTTTGCCATTATTTATTTATTTATTTTTTTAAAGTGCTTGACGAGCTAGAATTTTCACGTATGTAGCAATTTTGAGGAGGTGGCTAAATTCATTGAGTTGTCTCGCCACGTCAGCTGCCACGTGGAAATTTCGTCCAATTTATCAACAGTCGTTTGCTCAGTGACTTCTGGGATGACGAAATGTAAAGTTTAGTGACTAGTTGCGTTATTTTGAAAGTTCAGTGATTCCTTGCGTGCATGGCTGAAAGTTCAGTGACTAAATAGGCAATTCACTTGACAAAATGCCAATATGGACAAAGACACACATAATGTTCTCTTCGTAAAAATGTTCAAATTGAGATTCGTAAAATGTGTTGGAATTCTGAATTGATAAGATTTTCAATGACATTATCCGCCTAGTGAAAATCTCTGCACCAAACTTGGTTTCATGGACCGCAGGTTTGGCTCCCGAGGTACTACGCCTCAAGACTGCCCTCCCCATTTTGAGGCCGGCAAGTTTGAACAACTGGCACACACGCACGCTATGAGTAGAATGTTAAGGACAATACCTACATATTATCATATCATTAGTGCACTTTTTGGTAAAATAGACATCGCGCCTAGTTGTAAGCGTG